>JAOTQR010077259.1:0-12315 GCA_025774065.1 Solanum ossicruentum | reverse complement strand
AGATATAAGTTGGTTCTCCCGAGCCTTATCGGCAACGGGTGCCAGTCCGCCCTAACCAGACTTTGGGGCGTGACACTACGAGTCGTAGAGGTGGTCTTGTATAAACTTACAGTTTTCAAAAATAAGGTATAAAAATTTGAAGTTCCGCCATACAAGCTCCAGGTGTGAGTCATAGTCCCTTCTATGACTCATAAAGGGTGGTCTCGTAAGAAGTTCCAGTGTTGGTCAAGATTGAACCAGGAAATGCAAGTGTGGACTAAGAGAAGGCACTAAGACCCGTAAACTAGACTACAACTCGTAGGAGTGTATGTAACAGTGAAGTCCAAAATGCAAAATGCTGACCATGAAAGCTCGATTACGACTCATAGGGCACCCTAAGAGTCATAACTGTAAGCTGTAGCAAACGCCGACCAGATTTTCTATTTAATTTAGGGGCTCATTTGTAAATACTATATATAGTATATTTTAGGGTTTTGGCAGTGAGTTTTGGAAGTTTTTCATACAAATATTTTATTAGGATATATAGAGAGACTTAGAGAGCACAAAAGTTAGAGTAGCTTTTAGGTTTTATCTTTGGAGACTCAAATTTGGAGAATAGATTCACTTGTGGATTCACTTAATCTTTCAAGCTTGTGATTCTAAACACAAAGTGGTTTTCTTGTTCTTATTCTCTTTGGGTAAGTGATTAACTATGTCTTCTTCATTCATTGTTGATTTATATTCCCAAGTCATAAGTGGCTAAACCCAGAACTTGGGGTTGTGAGAACCATGAGAATCTAACTTAGAAAATCCAGATTATTTGCACTTCTTGAGCTGGTTATTTGCATGTATTAGATATTTTCCTTCATTTCGCATGTTATTTAATGGTGGCCAACATTAAATCCGGCCTAGTGTCATGATCCTGATCCAGGTAGGGATGAATAGGAAAATGGAATGGTTAACATAATTTGATTTGTGTTCTTGTCTTATCAACAAAACCCGACCAAGGAGAGGTTGACTGGGACAATAGGTACTAGTTAGTTTGGCACACTATGATAGCTGGCCAAGTTCCATATGAAATTTGACCTTCACCTTCAAAAGAGGGCTGGAAGAACCTAAATTACCGTCCTACATGCAATCTCCTAACTGGGGTTATGTTATCCAAGGTGTTTAAGTTAGTATATCATGGGGAACACAATTACCCAAGTTTCTCTCCAATTTGATTGTCTCTCCTTGTTACTAGTTTAGTTTTATTTTCCATCGATCATCGCAAAACCCCTCTTTCCTTGGGAATTGAGTTGATTATTGGTGAACCAAGTTGTTAAAACCCCATATTCCATTGGGATTCGACCCTAAACTTGGTTAGGTTTTTACTATTGATAATCACTTTGACCTTGAAATATAGGCATATCTTGGGCATGATATTAGACACCCGGATCTATCAATGCATACACATCATAATAAAAAATCTTTAACATACCGGTAACAACATCGGGCACCTCATGCACTCCTTTCCTCCCTTGGAGAGCATAGAACTTATTTTGCCTTGGAGCACCCCCTTGTTGACCTCTTTGTGCCCTTTGACCCACATTAGTACCTTAGCATTGAGGATGGCTATCTCTACACTAGTGTTGAGCATGAAGCCAATCAACAACCTTGTGACCTACTTCACCACAACCAAAGCAAGCAATAGAGTTCTTCAAACATTGGACCACCATGGTTTCTCCCATATTTTTGGCACCTAGGATTAGTCATCCCACCATTGCCACCTTGAAACCTTAGGTTAGACACCCAATCATTAGCAAACATCTTATTAGGGGCATTGGAGGACCCTTGGCCTCTGAACTTGTGACCGTGTTGAAACCGACCACGCTTAGAAACTTGGAAGCCACCCTCAAACCGAGACCTATTGGACTCCCCACAATTTTTTTGGAATATGTTATGAGCTGAGACAAGTCCATATCATTTACAAGCATTACAGTATGACACTCTTCATTTACCAAGTCAAACACCCCCTATACAAACTTGTTCATCCTTGATCTAGGGCCGGCAGCCAAATGAGGAGCATACTTTGAGAGCTTATTGAATTTGAGGGCTTACTCCCTTACACTCACGGAACCTTGCATAAGATTCATGAACTCCATCATTTTAGCCTCTCTCAACTCAATAGGGAATAACCGGTTGAGGAAGGCGGCTTTGAACTCCTCCCAAGAAATAGCATCATCATCTCTCCTCTCCACTTTCCATTGAGCAAACCAAATTTGGGCCACACCTTTGAGTCGGTAGGCTGCTAGTTTCGCCTTCTCCTCCGAATTTACCCCATGATAGATAGCACCTTATACACCTCATCAATAAACTCTTAGAGATCTTCCTCCGCCTTAGACCTATGAAACTCTGAAGGGTTCATCCTTGTGAAATCCCTCACCCTTGAGGCTAGAGTAGGAGCATGGCCCCTTGGTTCAATTGGTTGGTCATAGCATGGGCCAATATTGTGATGGCATTTCGGAACTCATCTTGGGCCCATCTCCATCTTGAGGAGCTTGAGAAGCGGGAGGGGCTTGTTGCTCTTCAGGTGTACGGGCTCTCCTTAGCCTTCCTCTTAGTAGGGGCATGATCTAGAAGAGGAAAAGAGCATAGGGGGCAAAGCCTTATCTCTACATCTAAAGCACAACATAGATCATGAAATGGTGAAATATTTCCTAAAATGCCTCACAGCCTCATATTCATAGTTGTGGCGTGCTTCACAACCATGAATAAGACTCTAGTTGACATAGTGTGTTGGATTTCTGAGGACCATTAACAACCTAGTGCACAGATACCAAGCTTTTTATGACCCAATCCTAGGGCCTAGACGTGACATGGCGAATGGGAAGTACGAAGATAACCCAAACAAGCCTCTTAGCATATAATGTACACATCCTTGGTTGCAAAAACAAAATAAGACAATAACAAGAGTCAATTATAAAAAGGGAAACGGGACTAACGGAAGCCTTTCATAATCATAAAAACATAAGAAGATTCAAGTTTATAAGCATATATAGTCAAAGTATCCAATAACACCTCTACTAGAGAATGGAGCGGGGCCAAGACACTTTCTGAGCTCACCCATATGATAGTAAGTATCCAACATAAAGAGTATGTCTCAACATGGCATAAATAAAGATAGGTATTATCCTCGGAGTTGATGACTTACCAAAAACTTTCTTCAATAACTGAACTAGCCACGTGGAGGAGGATGGTCGATAGGAGCTCTAGTCCCTACATGGTAATATCATATAGGCATAGAGTATGCATTAGTACTTGGAATGTACTAAGTATGCGAGGTGCAATGCACCAAAAATGTAAATCATAATATTCAAAATGCATACATATAGGCAATGGGTATAATCTCAATATGACATGTATGATCAATGCTTGTACTAAAACCTACATAGCATTTAACTTGCATAACGCCCCCTCGGTAAGGTGACAATGAAGTGTGGTCTACTTGACAAGGAAAACCATACATGATAATATGAAACTAGATGGATCCATTAGTAAATCCCATTTAGGAAGATAATAGAATCCTATGGTGGCACATAGTTTAGAGATTAAAGACTTTATATAAGGACCTCTTGAGTTGAGCCCCCATCTTAAGCCTTAATCGGTACTGAGTCTAATCCCACAGAATAATTAAATAATCATAACATGAATAAATTGTAAGAGATATGATAACATGACATGAGTAGCTCACGACATGTTTGACCTCTAATAATGAGCTTACTTGAACTTGAACATGAGGGTAAAATAGTAATCATGTTTGATCCCTCAACTTGATATGAATAGCTCACAAGGGGGTAAAATCTTGAAATAGGGGTCAACTTGTTACTTGTAACATCATAGATACTTTTCAATAATACATGCTTGGAACCCCATTATCATCATGAAATCAATTGACTTGTAAACCATACAATAGTTCATCAACAACTTAGAAATTCTTGTCATGTAATTTCATCAAACGCATGGTAGGTTCATGATACTTTTTCAAAATCATGCAGCTCAAGAGTATATCAAGAAGGAGTAAAATCAATTCAAATCAACCCACCAAAATTGTAGTAAAACCCTCATTTTGGGTATCTTGAAATTTATCTCGAAATTCACAATAACTCATAGTTTTCATAGTTCACATCACGCATAGATATAAATCAACACATGAAATGAGATTAAAATTGGTAGTAGTGTATAATCAATCAATACTTGATAAAATCCAACATAATTTACATTCATGATTCATAATAAGAGATACTCATAAGTAATACAACTTGAACTCATGCAATTTTCATAAAATGAGAAGGTTGGGCACCATGGGTGAAAGGACTCCATATGAAGACCCACATACCTTAAAGCTAGGAATTTCTTGTAGTGAACTTTAAGGAGACTTGAAGCTTAGATTGGGTCCTTAAAATCAAAAGTTGTTCTTGAGATTTTTAAATTTGAATAAACGTTTTGATAATGTTTTAAAGAGGCTTAGAGAGGGCTTTGTGAGTTTTACAATTGAAAAACGACTAAGTATGGAGAATTCATGTTTAAATGGGCATTGGGTTATTACCACTATGCACTTAGATGAAATATGAAAAACAGGGGAAAAATTGCACTGGTCCATGCCCCAGGTGCGATGCAGACCAGGCGTGCCTAACCAATCAACACTACTGTGCGCCATATGTGCTCACAGCCTGGGCAGACAAGCTATCTGAAAATCGATTAATTAGCGAAAATTATTTATTGCTATGGGTCTTATAAAATCTTTAACCATTTCCCACTCAATTTTTCCCCGTGATTAAGAATATGAAGTCGAATTTTCAAAATCACGCATGGAGTTTGAGATATATCAAAATTACAATGGTAGGGCTTCTAAAACACATGAGGGGTGTTTCATGATTCATGGCCCCTTTCAACCATGAAGACCCCAAACTCTTTTACTTGAATTTTGATAAAATTTAGCTTAGTTTAAATATGAGCTCTTAGAATTATTATTTATTTGGTTCAATTGAGATATGGGCTATATTTTATTGTTGATTTTAAAGTGATTTAAGTCCTAATATGTTGAATTGCATGAGTATTATGAAGATTTGAATATGCATTGTCCCTTTAAAGTTTGATTTAAGCATGGGTAATCTAAATTGTGATTTGAATGTGAATTTACTTATGGATTAACATGAATTTCATATTATATTGTTGATTTAAGTTTGAATCTCTATTACCCATGCTACTCTCTTATTATTCATGGCATATGCATACATGAATATTGTTTTCACGAAGTTTATGATGTGGGCTGGCATATGCATACATGAACATTATTTTCACGAAGTTTATGATGTGGGCTAAGTCCCAATTATGATGATGTCTATTTTTCAAGCAAAGTATGAGTATGACAAGAATGTGATCACTTAATGTCTATGATATGGCTCTTTGAGCAATGATGGGTGTTTTACATCAAAAGTTTAAGTATGAAGGAGGTATTCCTATACATGAAAGTATGACATAAAGTATGATTTGGCTTTTTAGCCTAAGTATGCATGATTATGAAGTACATTTGGCTTTTAAGCCTAAGTATGCATGATTATGAAATGTGATTTAGCCTTTAGGCCTAAATATACATGTAAATTATTTAAAAAGCTTATTCCTCTTTTACAAGCACATATACGTATATGTATTTTATGGGATGATGACTTAGCACTGATAGGATTGGAGGTAGGGAGGGTTATCCCCATGGGCCCTTACTCCTTTCTCTTGAACTATGTGCCTAACATACGTTTATGTTTATGCCTCTTTGAGGATGATGAATGTTAATGGATCTACCTTTAGCAAGTAGGTCACCTCTATATCCGTTGTAGGGAAGATGACAGAGCTCCAAGTTATAGCTTACTTGATCTTATGTAGGTTGAGATCCCATCCTCATTATATGTAAAGTATTTTTGCATTCATGCATCATGTACTTTAATGCATATCGATATAGTGTTCTTTCTTATATACTTCTTTCTATATATGTGTCCTTGTCATAAAACCTTGAATGCAGGGTTAATGAAATCATACACATTGTATTCCCGCACTAGGTATTCAATCACACGTACCTATTAGTGTCCCAATTCTGCATGTTAGACTTCCTCTTTAGCTTCAAATAAGTAAGGGTATTTTGCTTTCATCGCGCCTTCAGCCTCCCATGTTATTTCTTCTTGTTTTGCTGGTTTCTCCAAAGTACTTTTACTAAAGCTATTTTTTTATTCCTTAGCTTCTTAACTTGACAATCTAGAATAGCAATAGGTACCTCTTCATATTTGAGATCTTCTGTAACCTGCACATCCTCAATAGGAGTGATAGGAGATGGGTCACCTTTGCATTTTCGAAGCATTGAGACATGAAAAACTGGATGAACTATAAAAAGCTCTTGGGGTAGCTCTAGTTCATCTGCAACCTGTCCGAACTTCTTAATAATTTAATATGGCCCTATTTAATATGGACTCAGTTTTCTTTTCTTACCACATCTCATAACCCCTTTCATTGGAGACAACTTTAAAAATATCCAATCCCCTACTGAGAATTCCAGTCCTCTCCTCTTTTCATCCGCATATGATTTGTGATAACTTTGGGCTGTTTCTAGGCACTTTTGTATTACCTTAACTTTTTCCATGGATTGTTGTACTGGATCTGGCCCAAGCAAGGTGGTTTAACCAACTTCAAACTATCCAATTGGCGATCTACATTTCCTTCCATACAATGCCTCATAAGGTGCCATCTTGATACTTGAGTAGTAGCTATTATTATAGGCAAATTCAATAAGTGGCAAATGGTCCACCTAACTACCTTTAAAGTCCAATGCACAAGCTCGCAACATATCTTCAAGTGTCTGAATGGTGTATTCTGCTTGACCGTCTATTTGAGGGTGGAAAGTTATACTCAAATTCACTTGTGTCCCTAAACTCCTTTGGAAGGACTTCCAAAACTTTGCAGTGAATTGACCTTCTCGGTCAGATATAATGGAGATTGGGACTCCATGTAGCCTGACTACCTCTTTGAGGTATAGTTTGGCATACGCTTCGGCTGTATAATCACTTCTGACTGGCAAAAAGTGTGCTGACTTTGTGAGTCTATCAACTATTACCCATATGGAGTCAAACTTTTAAAATGAACAAGGCAAATTGGTAACAAAATCTATATTGATCATATCCCACTTTAATGTTGGAAGCTCTATACACTGCATATAACCTCCTAGCTTTTGGTGTTCTACTTTCACTAGTTGGCAAGTTGGGCATTGATCCACAAATTCTGCAAGGTCCTTTTTCATGCCTTCCCACCAAAACATTCCTTTTAGGTCATAGTACATCTTAGTTGATCCTGTATGGATGGAATATTGGGAATGATGGGCTTCTTCCATTATCCTCTTTCTTAATCCATTAATATTAGGAATACATAATCTATTTTGGAAGTAAAGTACTCCACTTTGTGTAAGATTAAAACCCTTTATCATACCCTGACTCACGTTTTCCTTAAGGTGTCATAGAACAGGATCCTCAAACTGTTTTTCTTTCACCTCCATTACTAATGATGACTCTGCAACATTATACACAATAACCCCTTCCTTTGGAGTTTCAAGAAGGTGAACTCCCAAATGGGGTAGCTGACTTAGATCCTTCGCCACTCCTTGACTTATCACAGCTTGATCACCAGTATACATGATTACCTTATGACTCAGAGCATCGGCCACCACATTTGCCTTCCCTGGATGGTATAGTAATATCAATGTCATAATCCTTTATTAGCTCTAGCCATCTCCGCTGTCTTAATTTTAGGTATTTCTGCTTAAAGATGTATTGTAAACTCTTATGGTCAGTATAAATGTCAACGTGAATCCCATACAAATAGTGGCGCCATATTTTCAGAGCAAACACAACCACTGCTCGCTCAAGATCATGAGTTGGATAGTTTTTCTCATGTGGTCATAGCTATCTAGATGCATAAGCAATTACCCTACCATGTTGTGTCAGTACACACCCTAAGCCAACTCTTGAAGCATTGCAATACACTGCATACCCTTCGGTGCCTTCTGGGAGTACCAGCACAGGTGCAGAAGTTAGCTTATTTTTTAGCTCCTGGAAGCTCCGTTCACATGCATCATTCCATTAGAAGTTGGTTGCTTTATGTGTCAACTTTGTTAGAGGTGCAGAAATAGAAGAAAAACCTTCAACAAACCTCCTATAATAATCTGCCAAACCTAGGAAGCTCCGAACTTTCGTGGATGTCGTTGGTCTTGGCCAATCTTTCACAGCCTCTATCTTTCATGAATCAACCCTTATTCCCTCATCGGATAAAAAATGACCTAAAAATGCCACTGATTTTAGCCAAAATTCACATTTAGAAAACTTGGCATACAACTGTCGATCATGAAGAACTAGTAACACCTGTCATAAGTGATTTGCATGGTCTTTTTCTGATCTTGAATATAGCAAAATGTCATCTATGAATATTATCACGAACACATCCAAGAATGGCTTAAATATCCTGTTCATCAGATCCATAAAAAAGGTTGGTGCATTCGTTAGCCCAAATGACATAACAAGAAATTCAAAGTGACCACAGCGTGTTTTTGAAAGCAATCTTAGGTATATCTTTCTCTTTCATCCTCACTTGGTAATAACCTAATCTAAAATCAATTTTTGAAAAGCATTAGGTATCCTATAACTGATCAAATAAATCGTCAATCCTGGGGAGGGGTATTTATTCTTAATTGTTACCCTACTCAATTGTAGATAGTCGACACACATTCTCAAGGTGCCATCCTTTTTGTGTACAAATAACACTGGTGCACCCCAAGGGGACATACTAGGTCTTATAAAACCCTTCTCCAATAAGTCTTTTAACTGCTCCTTTAATTTATGCAATTTTGCCGGGGCCATTCTATATGCAGGGATGGAAAAAGGTTGAGTGCTTGGAAGTAAGTCAATATTGAAATCTACTTCTCATTCTGGAGGTAAGCCTAGAAGTTTTTCAGGGAATACATCAATGAATTCATTCACTACCAGAACTAACTGAAGAGTTGGTGATTCTGCCTCCATATCCCTCACTCTAACTAAATGGTATATATACCCCTTAGATATCATCTTTGTTGCCTTAAAATAAGAGATAAAATTACTCTTTGGTTCCCTAACATTGCCTTCCCATTTAAGAACAACCCCATTTAGAAAGCGGAAGTACACTTTCTTAGTTCGGCAATCCACGGTGGCATAGCAAGAAGCTAACCAATCCATACCTATTATAACATCAAATTCCACCATTTCTAGCACAATAAGGCTAGCCAATGTCATGGTCACAAATAGTTACTACACAGTCACAATAAACCCTTTTAGTCATGATAGATTCACCGGTTGGTGTAGACACTTCAAATGGTTTGTTCAATAATTTGGGTGTTCTCTTAAGCTTCCTAGAAACTAGTGAAGTGATGTATGATAGTGTAGAACCAGGTCAATTAATGCATATACATTATGTGAAAAGATGGACAATATACTTATGACCACATCAGGTGAAGCTTCTAAATTTTACCGACTCCTAGTGCATAAGTGCGATTCTGGACTCCGCTAGAGCTAGCTGCCCCTCTAACATCCCTACCACGACCCATAGGTGCTTGTTGACCCTTATCTATTGGAGGAACTGACGATGATGATGCAACAGCTGACCCAGTAGATTATGCTATATCACCCACACGCCTCCCCGGGCAATCTCTTATCATGTGCCCTGGCGCACCACACCAATCACAAGCGTCTGTCCCAACACGACATATACTTGAATGACTTCTTCAATACTACTTACAGGACTGCGTAAGGGTCATTTGTTTGGCCTACTAAATATCCCGTTGTCCAGTCACCTTGCCCTTCACTTCTTGGACCAAGTTGATTCCTCCTAGACCCCTGAAATTATGGTGGAGCACTGGCTGCAGGGTAGGAAAATGATGGCCTAGGCGGTCTATTAGAAAATCGAGGCCTAAGCTCACTTTGGGGTGGTGTAAACTGCCCCATAGATCTAGCCCTCTTGGACTGCACCCTTTCTAACTCTTGTGTCCTTCTCCTTTGCCTCTGGCTCCAATTTCTATGCAAAAGTTTGCATTCTCGCTATATCCATGTCTTTATTAAAGGAACCAATGGTACAGTCTCTGACCAGATATGTATCCAATCTATCCACATATCGATGAACTCTATCTGCCATAATAGCAAATATGTTAGGAGCATACTTAGCCAGGAAATTGAATTGAAGGCTATACTCCCACACGCTCATATTCCCTTGGTGGAGATTCAAGAACTGATCTACATGGGCCTCTCGGATCTCTAGTGGGAAGTAATGGTCAAGAAATGCCTCTTTGAACTCCTTCCAGGTAGTTGGGGGTGCATCTATACCCTTAGATTGCTTCCAAGCTTCATACCACAATATAGCCACACTCTTCAACCTATATGTCGCTAACTCGATAGCTTTTGTACCACTCACATGCATAACATCTAAAGTGTTTTGAATCTAATCAATAAAGTCTTGGGGATCTTCACTAGGATCTGACCCAGTAAAGGATGGAGGGTCCAAATTAAGGAAATCACGTATCCTTGTGACAACTGCCCTATTCGCACCACCTGCACCTATAACCGGACCTTCCTATCTTTGACCTTGGCCAGCAACTATATGGGTCAATAGTTGGATTGCATTTCTCAGATTCTGCACAATAGCATCGATGGGTGGTTCTGGGTGAATTTCACTACTTTTGGGTTCATCAGGGCTGGAGGAGTCGGGGATGTCTGTGACAGAGACTCCTCTTGAACCTCATTTCATTGTCTCACCTGACTGGGTATACCAACCATCACTTCTACTCCCTTCCCTTTACCTTTGTTTTGCCTGGTTTCTAGCATACTTGTTGTACAAAACAATTTAAGAGATAGACATAATGCACCTATTACACTTGACTCTATGGCACGATCTAAAGAATGAAAAGAAAGTAACAACTCCTAAATGCCACGTAGCCTCCTGCTTATAAATGTGGTGCAGAATATATCAATAAACAAGACTCTACATAGACACAACTTTGTAGACCCCCTCGGATGATCTGCTCTGATACCACTTCTGTCACACCCAAAGTCCCGTTAGGGCGGACTGACACCCATTACCGACAAGGCCCGGGAGAACCAATCTATATCCACACGCTTTCTATACATATTATAAGGAATTTTTACATTTGATATGCCTTTAAGAAAATAAACATTGATAACAAGCCAAAAGGAAATGCATATGGCTAGGTCGTTAGGGCCTAGTGTTTAAAGTACGAGACATGACCACACTTTAATTTACATACTCTACAAAGCCTCTAGACAAGGAAAAATATCTGATAAGGGTCGGGATAGGTCCCGCCTCGACTAACTTACAATACAAAAATATAAGCTCTAGACACACACAAAGCTTTGAAGCAACCTAGAGCTTGGTAACAGCTTCTAGATATCCTGTACTCCTACTGGGGAGATCTACTAGCACCTGTACCTGCAACATGAAATGCAGGTCCCCCGTAAGGGACGTTAGTATGGGATAATGTATTGAATATGTAAGGCAGGAAATACAATATATGAAGTAACAACTCAAATGAGACTATGCATTAGTGTAGGATAAGAGACCACCTTTAGTTATACTGTGGCATCATGTACTTCATGTTCTTTTTATCACTTTACCTTTACTGTATAATCTATGCACAACATATAATACAAATGACCAACTGATCAATAGTAAATCTATATCGGGATCGGCCCTGGCTAGGCTCTTCCTTAACCTCTCGAGCTACCCCCGTGATAGGATCGTCCCTGGTTAGGTGATTCTTCCACCCCTCGGGCTACCACCCATCAATAAGCAATATACTTATCTTTCAATTACCTTTGAAATGATTCTTTTGGTGGTCATAATATGGAGCTGTAGGATTGTAGGTACAACATATGACATGTAAATAATCATAAAAGACAACACCATAATGAAAGGAGAAAGTTACACAAATAATGAAATGCATAGAAGGTAGAAAAACGCATGAACTTTATTTAGCAGAACGAACTCGTGTATCTTGGTATCCAAGTATGCATGCAGATTTGAAGGTGACTATGTATGGAAGTATATGAACATGTCAAAGAGTGGAGACACGGTTAATAGTTGTGTCGGAGTTGGTAAGTACCTTTATGTGCCTAGGAGGGATCTATGTTTCATGCTAAATAATACGAAATCAAGTAGTCTTACATACCTCGCTGTACGACCTCGCTATTACCTCGAGATAACCTTTCCTTCCTCCAAATATTT
>JAOTQR010077258.1:0-12316 GCA_025774065.1 Solanum ossicruentum | reverse complement strand
AAAGCTCGTCCATCCAGGTGAAAGCCTTGTGTGGACTGCGACCATGCTTACTAGGCCTCACCAACTTATTATGTTGATGATAAAAAAGCTTCAGAGTTGGATTCATCTTATTTTATGAGCTTTCGCTTTAATTATCTTACCTTAAGGAAGAATGATTCCTTCCTTAATGAGCCATACAGTCCCCACCGATTTAGTCGTCAATTTGGATTCCATCCAGATACTCTTGGATATCTAGAACATGATATTCGTGTTGAAGGTATTGGAGAATCTGCATCTCATGTACTACCATGTCAAGAGAGACATTTTCTCCCATAGTTGCTTTTGCAAAGATACTTTACTCCACTCGATACCTATCCTGGTGGGAAAAGTCTCGTGGGAAGTTTCTTGAGGATAATCTGGAAACTTTGTTAGAAAAGGCAGGGCCAAATTTCACCAGTCTTTTAGGGGACAAAGGTCAAGACGTCGGAGAGGAGCTCTTAAAAGTTGATGCCCCACTTTCCCCACAACCTCAAAGCAAGAGGCTCAAGTCCTATAAGGGATCTAAGAAAGAAGTAACCTGTGCTCCTACTGCTACAAAGGGATGCCCCTTAATTCTTCCATCTACAAAGAAAGCCTCTCAAGAGACTAGCAAAAACAGCAATAGGGACCAATGTTGGAAGAGGAAAATATATGAACCAATTGCGCTCGAAGCTGTTGACTTGGATATTGTGGAGGAACAAGGCATTGATGGTCCTCCAAAAACATTAGCCATTCAGAATGAAGAGGTTTTCCCTTTGACCACAAATCCCCCCTTTTTTAATGAATTTTAAGAAAAACTTATGGTTAACTAATTTGCTACTTTTCTTTCCCTCCCCTTTGTGTAGGTGAATGTTATTGAGCATCCAAAGGAATTACTACAAGAGAGGCCGCAAATTAGTGTGGAGTCTATCGCGACATCAAAACTTTGGGTAGAGTCAACTTTAGCTATTGAACAAGAATAGAGAATTGCAATCACTTCTCATGATCAAACTTTAAAAAGGTTGACCCTCAATTTGAGTAACACTCTTCCACTTCTTTCAAAGCTAGATAGGGCTAAGTCTATTTTTGAAGGAAAAAATGTTGTTTCGACTCACAGAAAGAAGTATATCTTGAGCTTTTGGGAAGATATTTGTAGCAAACTTTCTAGAACTTCTTTAGACTCAATTTCATCTTACAAAGAAGATATTTATAGATTCTCCAAGAGATGAGTGAGACGAGTCTCATAGATTTTTAATCCTTGAAGTGTTTGGTGGATTCTCTCTTTGAGCTTCCTGCCTCGTATGATCAGGAACGCTCCACTTTTATAGATAGGATGCATGAGGATAAGAAGTTGGAGTTGCTTTCTAAGGCCAAGTAGGGTCTTGAGTCACTTGGAGTAGAGGAGGGCGAGAAGACTAAACATGCTTCTTCTAAAAGGAAGTCACTAAAGAAAGTCAAGAAGAAGTTAGCAACTCTACAGGCGGAGGTCATACCTACAAGGCCATCATACGAGTCTTAAGACACACTATGACTCATATATGTGGTTTTGTAGCAAGAATCAGAGAGCCAAGATGTTGGACCAAAAACTGAAGACTAACACTACGAGAGCAACATACAAGTCATAGCTCAAGCAATGACTCATACCTATAGGTCATACTAGTTTAGTCCAAGATGCCAAGAACCTGATACGAGACCTCCACTACGACTCATAGGTCATCCTACGAGTCGTGCCTGCGCAACTTATCAGCTGCCAGTTAACTTTTCTGTGTAAATTCTAGGATTTTTTTGTAAATACTATATATAGTTTAAGTTAGGTTTTTAGCAAAGGGAGTTCTACTAGTAGACTATTAAGAATCACATTTTGAATCTTTTCTTAGTTTTTTAGAGTAGTTTATTGTTCTCTCTTGGAAAACTCATTTTGGGGAATTGCATATCTTACCTTGTACTCATTATTGATCAATCAAACTTGTGGGTTTGTACCTTGTGGTGCCCATTTTCTTCATTGGTATTGGTAAAGCTCTCAACTATGTCTATTATTTGAATTCTTGCGTGTTTTGCCTTAGCCATGAGTAGATAAGCACCCACAACTTAGGGTGTGGGAACCATGGATAGTTGATATTGAGGTGACCTAGGTTTCTTGCATTTCTATGATTGGGGTTTTGCATGTATTATCTATTTCCCTTCATTATTAGTGTTGTTTGGTAGTGGCCAATAGAAATCCCGCCTACTATCATGATCCCGACCAAGGTAGTGATGAATATGAAAAGGGAAGTAGATGATAGAATTCGATTGATGTGTTCTCGTCTAATTAACTAATCCTGACCAAGGGGAGGCTGACTGGGACAATAGGTAACGATAAATTGGCACGTCATGGCTGCCGACCAAGAACCATGGTGAAATTCGACCTTCACTTTCACAAGAGGGCTGGGAGAACCTAAGTTACTGTCCTGCATGCAAATCACCAATTGTAGTTACATTATCTAGGGTAATCAAGTCGACGAACCATGGGGAACTAAATTCCAAGTTGTCCCCAAAATTAAGTGTTTCCTTGAGCTATAGTTAGTGGTAGTTTTATTTTGTTTTTGAAATACAACCCTCCCCCCGCTATTTAGAGATTGTAGCCATAAATACTAGAAATGATTAGTGGTGAAATCTTGTAATCAAGCCCTGTATTCCCTATTGATTCAATCCTCAGTTAGGTTAATTGCTGACAATGATCGCTTTCTTATGGGAGCATGAACATTATCAGAAATTATGGCGCCATTTCCGGGGAATATGGCTAGGTTTTGATTTGATTTCACTATTAGTTAGTTCTATTGTTGATTTCCAGAGTCTCTTGTACTTTACTTTTGTTTTTGTTATTGTTGTTTGATTGTAGTTGCAGATACTAGGTTGTATGCCCAACATAAGGAGCTAAGACAATCCCTTAGCTCCATTCAATTTGGAGATCCATCGACTACCAAGTAGAATGGCTCGAGTGAATGAGGATAATGAGGTTGAGGAGGATATGCATGTGAACGAGGATATGGGAAGAGAGGAGAATCCACAATAGAGGGGTAACAGGCCACAACTCAGAGACATCAATGAAAATGCTTATGGAATCAATATCGATTGAACCCTATGGCTATGGACATTACCAGTGCTATAGTACTACCTCCATTACTGGCATATACTAAGTTCACGGTATCAAGTGGATTGTTCCAAATGCTACAAAACTGTGTGGACTATTCAGAGGGCTACATTCGGAGGATCCCCACTGTTATCTTCAAAATGTTGTGTTTGTTTGGAAGAGTGTCATAGGAACACAAAACCTTTCTCTTGTTGTTATGGGTTTTAGAGTGTTTCCACTATCATTGACTAGCAATGCAACTATACGGTTGTCTGGTCTTCCTCCTGGTACTATCATATGTTGGGCTGAACTTATAGAGCATTCCTTGAAAGATATTACCCAAGATCTAAGAAGTTGAAGCATAAGGACCAAATCAACAATTTTGAGCAATTGTCGGGTGATTCTATTAGTACAACATGGGATAGGTTTACTAAATGCTTGAGGATAGTCCGTAATCACAAGATTGTTGATGATGCCTTGGTTGAAATTTTCTATCAGGAACTTGACGAGAATAGTCAAGTTTGAGCCTACATGATCATGGAAGGCATGTTTCTAGACCAACCTTTTGCATTGATAACCGAAAGGATAGAGCAAGTGATCAAAACAAATCGTGCATGGAGTCAATGAGAGCGAGGTATGATGAAACCTTCTTGTGTGGTTAACACTAATAATGAGCAAGCAAAGGTGACGAAGAGATCATGGAACAACTTGCTCGGCTTTGTACAAGTATGGACTTGGTTTTAAAGCAAAATCAGGCAAGTGTCAAGGCATTCACCCACCAATCTCCGAAGGCTCCTATTTACGATGATTCATTCTTTGATGAGGATGCGTGTTTTGTAAGCAACCAAGCAGCGGGTTTCTGGAACAACCCCCAATGTTCTAATTCAGACTATTGGAGGCAAGGTTCCGAGAATCAAGGTTGAAACTTCACCCCTGATGGAATGTATAGATATAAGCGGGGTAGTACTATGAGAGGAGAGAGTACCAGATACAGAATAGGGGAGAAGAGAGGGCTACAGGAATGGTCCTTATGTGCCACCACATAATCGTAATGTCGGGTCAAGTAACTCCAGCATCGAAGAGATGTTCAATAAGTTGTTGAAGTAAGCCAACCACCAAGATGAGGCTTTAAAAGGATATGAATATAGATATTTCAAGCATAGATCAGAAAATCGAGTCTCACTTCGTGGTAATCAAGCAACTTAAACAATAATTCGGGCAAGTGTCTTCATAGTTGAACCAACGCCAGAAGGGCACCCTACCTAGCAACACGGTTCAAAATCCTAAGAACGAAGGGCATTGCATGGCAGTAATGACTCGGAGTGGCAAAGGTGTTGTAACCCTCCTATGCCAAAGGTTGAAAATGGGAACCGCAAGAAGAGAATGAATGAGGGAACCCAGGCATGCAATACAAAAGAGCAACCCAAGAAGTATAAAACTTTCCCGAGACCCCCTCCTCCTTTTCCTCAAAGGCTCGGGAAAAGAAAAGAGGAAGGTAAGTTTAAACAGTTCTTGGCATTTCTTAGGAAGTTGTCAATCGATATCTCATTAATAGAAGCCCTTGAGAGGATGTCAGGACATGCCAAATAGATGAAAGACCTAGTCAAGAAAAAACTAAAAGTGAGCCAAGACCTCTCCAAAAATATTCAATGTTGTAGTGCCATCACAACAAAGTCGATAGTGCAAAAGCACAAAGACCCAGGTGCATTCACCACACCATACACTATAGGAGAACTAGTGTTTACTAAAGAACTATGCAATTTGGGAGCTAGCATTAACTTAATTCCTCTCGCCATATTCAGAAAGCTCAGTTTGGGGAGCCTTGTTCCTACAAAGATACGATTGTTGATGGCAGATAGAGCAGTCAAGAAGCCTTTGGGGATCTTGTATGATCTGTTGGTAAAGGTATACAAATTTATATTTCTCGCAGATTTTGTTATACTTGACTGTGAGTTTGATTATGCAGTTTCGGTCATTTTGGGAAAACCTTTCTTAGCCACAGGTCGAGCATTAGTAGATATGGAGAAGAGTCTACTTTCTTTCAGGTTTGGTGAAGAAGCAGTAGTGTTGCAAGTGGGTCAGCAGGATGGTAAGATTTCTGAGTTCCAAGTCATCTCAATGATTTCAGTGGATGAGAATGATGAAGCAGAGATCCCGATAGAATTGAAGTTTGGGGTTGATCCTTTGGCAGTCGTGTTGATTAACTTTGATGGTGACAATATTCCTGATTATAAGGAAACAGTAAATGTTCTTGGGGTGTCATTTGGGCCAAGGCGACAGGCAAGGTTGGAGTTGCACTTATGTAACAGGGAGACACCATCTACAAAGCCCTTTGTAGAAGTTCCACCAGAGACCATCTATGTACAGTAAGAATGACATATAAAATAGACCGAATGGAGCTAGTAGATTATTCTTATTTTCTGAGTTATTGTAGTTATCTTTTGTATGACTTAATAGTTTAAGAAATTTAAGTTATTAATTCATCTAAAAAATAACTACGAATAAGCAACTTAAAGAACGTAAGAAGTTTTGTGAGCTTGATTTTTTTTCTTAAAAAAGAGAGAGATAAGAAAGTAAACTAAACTAAGTATCACGAGAGACAATCAATAATATAGAGCAACTAGGGCATCATGTTCTTGCATCTAAAGTATGCATACTTGGGAGAGAATAGTACATTAACTATCATCATTGCAGCAGATCTAAGTGAAGCCCAAATAGAAGCTCTAGTATCAGTTCTCAAGCAGTACAAAAGAGTTATTGGGTGGACAACTGTAGACATCATTGGCATACCCCCTGGGATATGCACTTATCAGATTCAACTAGTCAAGGATTAGTAATCGAGTATTGAGCATCAAAGGCAGTTGAACCCTCCAATGCAAAAGGTTGTGAGGGAAGAAATCATCAAGTGGTTAGATGTAAGAGTAATCAACCCAATTGCTGACAGTAATGGGTGAGTCTAGTGCAGTGCATTCCAAAGCAGGGAGGTATCACAGTGGTGCCTAATGCAAAGAACAAGTTGATTCCAATGAGACCAGTCACTAGATGGAGAATGCGCATGGATTATAGAAAATTAAATGCTTCTACCGAGAAGGATCATTTTCCTATGCCCTTTATGGATAGGATGCTAGACAGACTGGCAGAAAAGGGATGGTATTTCTTCCTTGATGGGTATTCCGGGTATAACCAAATTTTTATTGCACCTGAGGATCAAGAGAAAACAACATTCATAGGCCTCTATGGTATCTTTTCATTTAAGAGAATACCCTTTGGACTTTGTAACGCTCTAACCACATTTAAAGATGCATGATGTCTATCTTCTCAGACATGGTTGAAAGTACTATTGAGGTGTTCATGGATGACTTCAGTGTCATTGGCCAGTGTTTTGAAGAATGTCTTTTACATTCCGTATGTGTTGTAGAGATGTGTTTAGAATCACTTGGTACTAAATTGGGAGAAATGCCATTTTATGGTCAAAGAGGGCATTGTACTTGGTCACAGAATTTCGGGCAAGGGAATTGAGTTGGATAAAGCAAAAATTGAAGTGATAGAGAAATTGCCACCACCAATTTCAGTAAAAGGTATCAGAAGTTTTCTAGGCCATGTCGGATTCTACCGCCGCTTCATAAAGGATCTCTCCAAAATCTCACACCACTTGTGTAATTTGCTAGAAAAAGATGTGAAGTTTGTTTCTAAAGACACATGTATGAATGCTTTCGAAGAATTGAAAAGAAGGCTGACCACAACACCCATTATTGTTGCTCTAGATTGGTCACAACCATTTGAACTAATGTGTGATGCGAGTGGGGTTACACTCAGTGTAGTGTTGATGCAATGAAGAGAGAAAGTCCTACATCCGATCTATTATGCCAGTAAAGCACTGAATGTGGCCCAGAAGAATTACACTGTGATCGAACAAGAATTGCTTGCATTGGTGTTTGTATTTTGAGAAATTCCGTTCATACTTGTTGGGAGCTAAGGTGATTGTGAATACAGACCATGGGGCGCTTAAATATCTAATGGCAAAGAAGGATGCAAAGCCAAGATTGATTAGATGGGTACTTCTCTTGCAGGAATTCAATTTTGACGTGATTGACAGAAAAGGTTGGGAAAATCAGGTTGCCGATCACCTTTCTAGATTTAGAAGGTGAGACTATAATGAAGTTTGATAATGGGCTGGACAAAAATGACTCATTCCCCGATGAAAGAGTTTTGGAAGCGCCACATGATCTTATACCTTCGTTTGCAGATTATGTTAACTATTTGGTGAGTGATATAGTGTCTCCTAATTTAAACACTCATCAATGTCTCAAGTTTATGCATGATGTAAAGAAGTTCTTCTGGGATGAGCCATATTTGTTTCATATTTGTGTGGATGGGATTATCCGTAGATGTGTTCCAGAAGTAAAGATGATGAGCATTCTTGAAGCATGTCACTCTTCAATGGTGGGTGGTCATCTAGTGGAGCTCGGACTGCTTATAAAGTATTGCAATGTGGTTACTATTGGCCCTCTATACTTTAAGATTCCCATGACTATGTTATGTCTTGTGACCATTGTCAAAGGGAGGGTGGAGTTTTGCGAAGGCACGACCTTTCTCTAAACCATATTTTAGTCATAGAACTATTCAATGTTTGGGGCATTGACTTTATGGGAGTTTTTGTCAGCTCTCATGGTAATAAATACATCCTGGTCACAGTTGATTATGTCTCCAAGTGGTAGAGGCCATAGCTTTAGCAAATATTGAGGGTAAGAGTGTTACTGAGTTTCTCAGAAAAAATATTTTTTCCAGGTTTGGTACACCGCGAGCTATTTTCAGTGATAGAGGCTCTCATTTTTGCAACCGATTGTTCAAAGCTCTCCTTGAAAGATATGGTGTGAAGCACCAAGTGTCAGCCCCATACCATTCTCAAACTTGTGGACAAGTGGAAGTATCGAATTGGGAAATAAAGCAAATCTTATCTAAAATGGTAAATGTGAATTGCACCAATTGGTCAAGGAAGTTAGATGATACTTTATGGGCTTACCGGATGGCTTTCAAGACTCCCATTGGAATGTCCCCTTATCAATTGGTGTTTGGGAAGGCCAGTCACCTGTCGGTCGAATTTGAGCACAAGGCACTATGGGCATTGAAGAAGCTGAATCTGGATTGGCATGACGCTTCAACTTCTAGGTTTATTCATTGGAATGAGCTTGATGAGTTTAGATTGTGTGCATATGAGAGCTCCGCCTTGTACAAGCAATGAATGAAAGTTCAGCATGATCGCAAAATTGAAGATCACCAATTTGCTCAGGGAGACATGGTACTGCTCTACAACTCCAGGTTGAGGTGTTTTCCTGGAAAACTCAGATATAAGTAGATGGGGCCCTTCAGAGTAATGCGTGTCTTTAGTCATGGAGGCATCAAGCTAGAAAGCAGGGATGGAAAAATTTTCAAAGTCAATGGACCAAGGGTCAAACGGTATATGGGTGACATGGAAAAAATCAAAACAGTGGAAGATTGGGACCTTGAAGAGGCATGACACAAAAGCTTCCTATCGCGCCGCGACAATAAATCAGGCGCTTTTTGGGATGCAACCCAAGGTATTCCCCTTCCACCTTTTCCTTGTGATTTTACTATGAGGATAAAGTATCATGTTTTCGTGGGGTGTGGGAGTTATAGATTAAGGTGAAAGGTGAGTAGCCTTAAGCCCATAACTTCCCTATTTTTGATCCCAAGGTTTTCTTGTCGTGCTTCTTTTTCCTTATGGATGTTTACTTTTCTGTTGAACCGGCATGTTTAGGTAGTGTAGATAATGGGTAAATTCATAGAAGTGTTATCTATTGGCATATACATAATTTTTAGATGTGCTTTTAATGTTTTGATGAAACATTGGGTACTCTAAAAAATTTTGAGGTTGTGATTATTGATTCATTCATACATTTTTAAGTATTTGGCAACGTTTGTTCCGATATTGTGAAGGCAAGCTGAGGTTGAAAACATGACCTACTAGTCTACTTGATTATGGATGCAATTTCCATGTTTTTGTGAGTCTATTTAGTTGTACTCATGCATCTTTTATGGACCCAAAACTTGCCTTGTTACTCTAAAATTGGTTTGGTGATGTGGTGGATATGGAAAAGATCTTAAGCCTTTGTTATTTGAGTGAAACTACTTTTGGCCTAAAGACCCGCCAGTTAAGCGAGTGAATCCCTTATTCCAAACTTTTGAGCTTATGATGCGCTCATTCTTTCTTGATACCTTGCTAGCTTAACTTTTTTGATGAAATACCTTGATATTGACCCTAGTCTATCCTTGAACATGTGAACTTTGATTGAGGCCAAAGGCCTAAGTTGAGGGTGGCTGGGTGGCCCTGGTTTGAGGCATAGATATTGTGTACTTCACCTGAGGCTAGAAGCTTAAGTTGAGATTGACCCTTATTATGGTAAAGTAATAATAATAAGGAGGTTAGTTGGGAAATTAAGAAAGAAATGGAAAAGCATGAATCAAGTGAAGAAAAAGTAAAGAAAAGTGCCTTGAGTTGAGTAAAAAATAGCAAAAATGAGACTGAAATCGAGGTACAGTTGAAAAAGAGAAAGAAAGCACTCGAGAAAAGTTCAAAACAGGAGAATAAGGGTGGAGTGATCAACAAAGGGTTGGATTATAAAAGCAAAAATTATTGGTAAACATGGTTCAAAGATAGCTTTTCGTCACTATTTGCCCAAAATACCAAACCAAAGCACCCTGAGCCTAGGTTACAAGCCTATAAGTCCTAAAGTGATCGAACTTCACTTTATCACCAAGGCAGAAGATGAGTATAGAGGCAACCCTATGGTGTTAGTTAGTATGCATTGAATTTCAACTATGAGAGTGAGAATGCTTCCTCAGTCCTTGAATTCTAAATGCTTTTGAGTGAGTGTGAGGAACTTATTTTCAGTAAGAGCATTTGCACTACTTGAGTAGCATATGACTATACCAGTGACTGTGGACGGTTGATGTTCCTTAGCTTGCCATAGTTGGATTGCCAGGTCTCTCATTATGTTCTTGTTTGCTTAATAACTTTGCAATCCTTTTTTGAAAATAGTACTTGGGTATCGAATCAAAGGTGCTATTGTATATGAAATTAGTATAGTTGCTATGTATTTCTCTTTGTCTGCGTAGATTGAATCGTTGTTTGAGGACAAGCAACAATTCTAAGTTGAGGGTGTTGATGTGCTATAAAAATACAATACATTTGGTGCCTGAAATAACGGATTTTGTGAATTCTTAAAATGACTTTTTAGTGTTTTAATGAGTTTTTGTGTTAATCTTGCAGAAAAGTTAGCTTGGCAAGATTTTGAAGAAAAGTTGCAGATTTTGCTGAAGCATAGACCCTACGAGCCCACCTACGAGTCGTACCTCAAGCTATGAGTCGTCGGGTGGTGTCATAGCAAGAATCAAAGACCAAAATTCAGAAATCTGCTAAGTGGAGGTCAACCCTACGAGGCCATCTTACGAGTCATAAGCCATACTATAACTCATATATGTGGACTCATAGCAAGAATTAGAAAGCCAAGATGTTGGACCAAAAACCAAAGTCTAAGACTACGAGAGCAACATACGAGTCATAGCTCAAGCAATGACTCGTACATATGGGTCATACTAGTTTAATCCAAGATGCCAAGAACCTAATACGAGACCTCAACTACAACTCTTAGGATGACCTACGAGTCGTACCTGCGCAACTTATCAGCTGCCAGTTATCTTTTCTGTGTAAATTCTAGGATTACTTTGTAAATACTATATATAGTTTAAGTTAGATTTTTAGCAAAAGGAGTTCGACTAGTAGACTATTGAGAATCACATTTCGAATCTTTTCTTAGTTTTTAGAGTATTTTATCGTTCTCTCTTGGAAAACTCATTTTGGGGAATTGCAAATCTTACCTTGTACTCATTGTTGATCAATCAAGCTTATGGGTTTGCACCTTGTGGTGCCCATTTTCTTCTTTGGTATTGGTAAAGCTCTCAACTATGTTTGCATTCTTGTGTATTTTGCCTTAGCTATGAGTAGCTAAGCACTGACAACTTAGGATGTGGGAACTATGGGTAGTTGACATTGAGGTGACCTAGGTTTCTTGTATTTCTATGATTGGGGTTTTGCATGTATTATCTATTTCCCTTCATTATTATTGTTGTTTGGTAGTGGCCAACAGAAGCGTCGCCTACTATCACGATCCCGACCAAGGTAGTGATGAATAGGAAAAGGGAAGTAGATGATAGAATTCGATTGATGTGTTCTCCTCTAATTAACCGAGCCTGACCAAAGGGAGGCTGACTAGGATAATAGGTAACGGTTAGTTGGCACGCCATGGTTGCCGACCAAGAACCATGATGAAATTTGACCTTCACCTTCACAAGATGGTTGGAAGAACCTAAGCTACCATCCTACATGCAAATCACCAATTGTAGTTATGTTATCTAGGGTATCAAGTTGACGAACCATGGAGAACACAATTCCCAAGTTATCCATAAAATTGAGTGTTTCCTTGCGTTATTGTTAGTGGTAGTTTTATTTTGTTTTTGCAATACAACCCCCCCTCCCATTTAAAGATTGTAGTCATAAATAATAGAAATCATTAGTGGTGAAATGTTGTAATCAAACCTTGTATTCCCTGTTGATTCAATCCTAACCTCGGTTAGGTTATTTGCTGACAAAGATCACTTTCTTATTGGAGCGTGAACATCATCACATATATATATGTCATCATAGCACAACAATCACTCTCATAAACATGATCATATGCAAGATATCCACACAAATTATTTATCTAACAATCAAGTATTCAATTTCATAGTTCTTTCCACATTTGGATCATCATCATTAATAGCAACATAAGCTAATCACATCTCATTCATGGTTCAAGTTTTTCAATAGGCATTTTCGCATATCAAGAGTCACAACTCAATGATTAGATCATTATGAACAATTTCTATAATTCAACAATTGGTATCCCTAGTTCAACTCCATATATCATGTTGGACCCCGTAATTATCTTAAATTAACGATAACTATCCAATTGAGAAATTTTGTTGTGGATGTTGGGTAATTTGAACTTAAGTGTTTTACGGCGCATGATTAGAGTATCAGGTGTTTTGGGTGGGCATAATTAAGTTTGAGACGGAAGTCCTTAATTGGATAAAAATAGAAAAGTTTGGGACCAAATTGGTCAATAGGCTAAGATGGAGCCCTTATGA
>JAOTQR010077257.1:0-12319 GCA_025774065.1 Solanum ossicruentum | reverse complement strand
TTTCTCTCAACGTGTCTTGACTTGTAAAGCAGCAAAAAGGAACTTCTAGGGTTCTTATAGAAGCCCTATACCTTGAAAGTAGTGGTAAGTATGTCTATACATGTGTTTAGTATGGTTTTCATATGAAAAACAAAGAAGTATATGCTAGTATGTTGGTGCTGGAAAATGTGGACAAATTCTGTTTTGAAAGTTGCTGCACATTTTCCTTTCGTTTTGGTGATTTCTATGGTTTGTGAGTTGTATTATGAAGAGTACTTGGTGTGCTTAACATGGTTTGAGTTATAAACATCACCCTAAGTTCGCTGCCCTAATTTTTGTTTCATTTAAAAACCGCGTTTTATTATGTTATCTTAAGTGTCATATTGATTGGAACTTGTGGACTGTTGGATAGAAGGCTATTGCTTGACGTCCTAAATGACTGATTCTATACTATTTTGGGACTGGTTCAAGGCTATTTGTATGAGTAAATGTTGCGGGAATAGTTTGGTTAAATTTGGAATAGGTTTGGGATTGTCGACATCGAAATGTAGCGAAGGAAGGTGACGTTATGCTGTCAATTTATAGGTTGTATAAAATTGTTATGTGATGTGCTTTGTGGGCTATTGTAAGACTGTCAAGAGTCTTAGGTAAGATGTATATGACATGTACATGAGAATGGTTGTTCGAAAATAGGTTATAGGTGAAAAGGTTGAAGAAACGCCTTGACGTCGCAATTAAATGCTTGCTGTCCGGGTATTGTTTTGTTATGTGATTGGACTAACTAGGTGTATCTATTGGCCATTACTGCTAGTTTTATCACCTACTATGTTATAAATAAGTATTTGTAGGAGAGAAGGTTATCTCGATGTAGTAGCAAGGTCAACCAACAAGGTATTTAAGGCTACTTGATTTCATATTACTTGGCATGAAACATAGATCTCTCCTTGGTACATAAAGACACTTGCCAACTCCGACACAACTATTAACTGTGTCTTCATTCTTTGACATGTTCACATGCTTCCATACATAGTCACTTTCAAATCTGCATACATGCTTGTATACCAAGTTACGTGAGTTCTTGTTACTAGATAAAGTTCACGAGTTGCTTCATTTCATATGCATTTCATTATTTGTGTATCGAACTCTTTTTCATTGTCGTATTATCTTACATGATTATCTACATGTCATATGCTACATATACAGTCCTATAGTTCCAATATTGTGACCACCAAAAGAATCATCTCAAAAGTAATTGAAGGATACCGTATACAGTTTTTGATAGGTGGTAGCCCGAGGGGTGGAGATAGCACCTAGCCAGGGACGATCATATCACGGGGGGCAGCCCGAGGGGTTAAGTAAAACCCAGCTAGGGACGAACCCGATACAGTTTCACCACTGATCAGTTGGTCATTTGTTTTACAATTGTGCATACATTTCACAGTAAAGGTAAAGTAAAATAAAGAACATAAAGTAGATGATCCCATAATATAACTAAAGGTGGTCTCTTATGCTACACCAGTGTACAATTTCATTTGAGTTATTACCTTATATCCAGTATATCCTACCTCACATACTCTGTACATTATCTCGTACTGACGCCCCTTACGGGGGACCTGCATTTCATGCTGCAGGTACAGGTGCTAGTAGATCTCCCCAGTAGGAGTACAGGATATTCAGTTGTTGTCACCAAGCTCCAGGTTGCTTCGGTGCTTTGTAAATGTCTGGAGTTTACATATTTTTATTGCACAGTTTGTTGAGGCGGGGCCTATCCTGACCCTTATCAGATGTTTTTCTTTATTTAGAGGCTTTGTAGATTATTTAAAGCAAAGTGAAGTCATGTCTCGCACTATAGACACTGGGGCCCCAACGACCTAGTCATATGCATTTCCTTTTGGCTTATATGCAAAGTGAAGTCATGTCTCGCACTTCGTTTAGTCATATGCCAACTGAAGTCATGTCTCGCACTTTTGACTATTTCATTCAATTACTTTTGAGATGATTCTTTTGGTGGTCACAATATTGAAACTTTAGGACTGTATATGTAGCATATGACATGTAGATAATCATGTAAGATAATATGACAATGAAAAAGAGTACGATACATAAATAATGAGATGCATATGAAATGAAGCAACTCGTGAACTTTATCTAGTAACAAGAACTCACGTAACTTGGTATACAAGTATGTATGCAGATTTGAAAGTGACTATGTATGGAATCATGTGAACATGTCAAAGAATGAAGACATGGTTAATAGTTGTGTCGGAGTTGGCAAGTGCCTTTATGTACAAGGAGAGATCTATGTTTCATGCCAAGTGATATGAAATCAAGTAGCCTTACATACCTCGTTGGTCGACATTGCTACTGCCTCGAGATAACCTTACCTCCTCCAAATACTTATCTGTAACATAGTAGGTGATAAAATTAGCATTAATGGCCAATAGATACACCTTGGCAGTCCAATCACATAACAAAACAATACATGGACAACAAACATTTAATTAGCGACGCGGACCTTGCGTATTTTTTTGTCAATAATTTGTATCTTGGTCCAAGGCTTTTGGGTCTTGGGCCTAAGTGTTCCCATGCATGAAAATACCTACACTTAGCCCTATTTTACCTCTCTATCATCCAAGACATTCTCTAATACTCATTCAAACACTTTGAAAAATATCACTCCTAATTTCAAGTCCCAAAAATCATCCGGATCTTAAGGTTCACATTTAAGCTTCAAGTCTCCATTTCCAATCTTCTATAAGGATTCTCCAAAGTCAAGATATGTAGGTTTCAAGCATTGGGTTCTTCACCAATGGTGTCCAAGATTCCTTGATATGAGTGTGTATTATCATCCCGGTAAGGCTAATGTTGTAGCTGATGCTTTGATTTGGGTTTCAATAGGTAGCATAGCTCATGTTGATGGTGGTGATAAAGAGGTGGCTAGGGAGGTCTATCGGTTGGCTAAATTTGGAGTTAGGTTTGAAGAGGTTGATAATGGTGGTGGTGTTATTATTGATAGTTCTAAATCTTCATTGGTTGATGAGATAAAAGCAAAGCAAGATCTTGATTCCTCCTTGTTAATTGAAGGCCTTGGTGAAAGAGGGCAAGGTGAAGGTTTTCTCTCAAGGGGGAGATGGTGCCCTTAGATGCTAATGTAGGTTTTGTGTGCCTTGTGTTGATGGCTTGAGAGAAAATATCCTTGATGAGGCCCACAATCCTTCTTATTCCATTAACCCTGGTTCTACCAAAATGTATAGAGATTTGAGAGATGTGTATTGATGGGGAGGTATGAAGAGGGACATTGCCAAACTTGTTTTCGGTTGTCATGACCACATATGGGGCTGAAGGTTATGCTAGGTTGTACATTCATGACTTGGTGAGGTTGCATGGGGTTCCTTTGTCCATCATATCGGATCATGGTGCTCAATTTACTTTACATTTTTGGAGGTCTTTCCACAGGGTTCTTGGTACAAGAGTTAAACTTAGTATGGCCTTTCACCCTCAAACGGATGGTGAAGCCAAAATAACTATCCAAAACTTGAGGATATGCTTAGGGCTTGTGTATTGGATCTTAAAGGTAGTTAGGATGGTCATCTTTCATTGATTGAGATTTCCTATAACAGTAGCTACCATTCTAGCATCATTATGGCTCCTTTTAAGGCTCTCTATGGTAGACGTTGTAAATCACCAGTTGGGTGGTTTGAGGTTGGATAGGTGGCTTTATTGGGACTAGATCTAGTTATGGAGGCTTTTGAGAAGGTTAGAATGATTAGAGAAAGATTGAAGACAACCCAAAGTCTCCAAAAGTCATATGCCGATGTGAGGAGAAGAGTTCTTGAATTCAAAGTTGGTGATTTAGTTTATTTGAAGGTATCACCAATGAAGGGTGTGGTTCATTTTGGTAAGAAGGGCAAGTTGAGCCCAAGATATGTGGGTCCTTATAGATAATGAGTAGAATTGCAAGGTAGCTTATGAGTTGAAATTGCCTAGTGAGAAGGATTTGGCGCATCCGGTCTTTCATGTATCCATGCTGAGGAAAAGTGTAGGAGATCCTAATTCTATTGTGCCACTTGATGTTGTGGGTGTTGTTGAAGACAATTTGACCTATGAAGAGGTTCTGGTTCAGATTTTGGATAGACAAGTGAAGTAGTTGAGGAGCAAGTATTTAGCTTCCATTAAGGTCCTTTGGAGGAATCAACAAGTTGAATGTGCTACTTGGGAGACCGAAGCGGACATGCAAAATCAATATCCTTACCTTTTCCACTCCACTCAATCCTAAGATATTAATCTAAGTCCTCTATATGATCTCAAGTCTTAAGTTCAACCCTCATGTCATTACATATATTCATGTTTAAATTGACAAGTTCATGATTATTTTACACTTATGAAGAGATTTTTGAAATGATGTATTTTTGAAATGATGTTTAAGTGCATTGTTGCATCCTTATATGGGCTGAAATTGTCATGTTTACATCTTTCATATACATTTCTTTGACATTCGGGGACGAATATTCCCAAGGGGGAGATATTGAGACGACCCCAAAAAGTGCCCAAAAATGTGCCTTGAAAGTGCCAAAATCGTAATTTCCTTATATATCACAATACATGCACAATATCATAAATCCGATTTCATATTTTTAATCAGGGGGTCAAATTGAGTGGGAAATGGGCCTAACCTAGATTTAGGAGCAAATGATTCGCAATTTCAATTGTCATTACATTCCATATCCAGAATGGATCCGTGACAGTATCGCGACGCACAACTATCACGGATATGTGTTAATTTTTCCTCCACAATAGGTCGACGTCATGGAGAAGACACGGACCTATATATTTAGCTGCCAGTGATTTTTATCTCGATCCAAGGCCTTTTGGTCTTGGGCCTAAATGTTGTAATGCATAAAAATAGCTATACTTAACCATATTTTACCTTCATATCATCCAATACATTCTCTAATACTCATTCAAACATGAAACGACCCTTAAAAGTGCCTAAAAATGTTCCTCAAAAGCTCCCAGAATCGTAATTTCCATATATCTAAAAATTCGTTCGTTATTACGAAAATCCAACATCATATTCTTGTTCAGAGGGTCAAATTTAGGGGGTGAAGGGTCAAACCTCAATTTTTAACCGACCATATCGAATGATGAATTTTCAAGTTGCAGCAAAACAGTGATGTTTCCGCATTCCAAACGCGACATACATGCTTTAAAAATGGTGCAAGTTTTTATTTCGGTCCAAGACTTTTATGTCTTGGGCCTAAGTCCCCCCATGCGTGAAATTACCTATATATAGACTTATTTTATCCGCATATCATCCTAAATATTCCCCAATACTCACCAAAACACTTAGCCCAATATTTACTTCCAAATTCAAGTCCCAAAACCCTCATCCGGATCTAAGAATTTCCACTCAAGCTTCAAGTCTCCATCTCCAATCTTCATCAAGTTCATCGCCAAAGCTAAGGTATTTAGGTTTTTTTCATGTGTTCCTTTCACTCATGATACCCAAACTCTCTTTTCGCAAAAATACATGATTTAAAGTTGATTTATTTATGGGTCTTATCTATTATGAAAATCACTATACACTATGTTTTAGCTTATGAAATTGTGACTATTTTACCATGTTTTGAGCTATGTATCTAAGATCTTTTATAAGGTTTGATGTTTATTTCTTAAGGGTGTTACCAAGTATCTACTAAAGCTTTTACATTAAATTTACTAGCATGGTTTCACTCTTGAATTGCATGATTTTACACTAGCACTACACACTAAGTGTTTGATAAAATGTCCGGATGTGGTTTCTTGAGGAATTTAAGGTCCAAAGAATGTCCTTTAAGTTGAATGACTTTATGATGATGAAATGAATGTTTATATGAGTTATGTTTATGAGAAGTATCTATGTTATTATAAGATGACCGCCTTGGTGGAGGGTGTGACGTCCATCAACCATTGTTAAGGGGTTGATACCTTGACCACCTAATTGGAGGGTATGATGTCCATTAACCGGTATGGTGATGATACCTTGACCAACTAATTGAAAAGTGCAATGTCCATTAACCGACAAGGGTTTGATGCCTTGACCACCTAAATGGAGGGTGGGATGTCCATTAACCATTGTTGAGGGGTTGATACCTTGGCCACCTTGATGAAATGTGTGATGTTCATCTATCGATTAAGGGGTATATACCTTAATCACCCTCCAAGGGGGTGCCAAACCTTGGATTCTAAGCACTAGTTGCTTGGTCTATGGTAGTGGTCTCCTTCTACTTATGTATTTTGATTTATATAAGCATATTTTACTTTAAGCATTATTCATACATGTCATATCGTTACTATGCTATCCGTTGGCTATGTTTATGCATTTCCATTATGTTGTCGATCTTTTGCTGCAATGCATTCTACATGCTTACTACATGAAAATGTACTAATGCATACTCTATGCCTATATGATGTTGCCATGTAGGAATTGGAGCTTCATTTGGTCATCATCATCCTCCACGTGGCTTGTGGCTTCCATTCAAGCTATGTTCTTAATACGACTTTTAAAATCTTTTATGTGTTTTGTGTTGTTCTTGCAGAAAATATAGGTTGACATTATTTTGGGAAAAATTTACAGATTTTTCTGAAGTACAGGATATACGAGCCACTATACCAGTCGTAGCCCAAGCTACGAGTCATAGGATGCCCTCGTAGCAAGAAACAGTGAGAGAAATTAGGCATTTGCAAAGTGAAGGTCAGCCATATGAGGCTAACCTATGAGTTGTAAGTCTCACTATGACTTGTAGGAGGGGGCCTCATAACAAGAAATAGTGTGCGAAATGTTTAGACCAAGAATTGCATCTCAGGACTACGAGAAGACACTATGAGTCATAGAGCACACCATAACAACTAGCAATGTATCTTAGAAGTCAAGTCCAAAATGCTAAGTGCTGACTACAAAAGCCTGATTATAACTCATAGGTCACCCTACAAGTCGTATCTACTAGACGTAACTGCTGCCAACTATATTTTTTTAATTTTATTTTTAGGATCTTTTTGAAAATAGTATAAATAGTTAATGATAGAGTTTTTTAGAGATTCGACATTCCAGAAATTAGGAAGAAACTCTGAATATTCTTAGAGAACTTTTTTAGGGTTTAGTATAGATTTTCTATTTTCATTTTTGAAGACCCATTTTGGTGATTGAAAATCACATTGTATTCATCTTCCATTAATCCAAGCTTATGGTTTCAACTTCAAGGTGATTTTGTTCTTCATTGTTTTTGGGTAATCTCTCAACTCTATATTTTACATTCATTGTTGTTGATTTTGCCTTAGCCATGAGTAGCTAAGCACCCATAACTTGGAGTTATGGGAACCATGAGGAGTTAACTCGAAATAAGCTAGACTTTGTGCATTTCTTTGGTTGGGTATTTGCATATATTGTTTATTTCCCTTCACTTTGAATGTTGTTTGATGGTGGCCAACATCAAACCCCACCTACTATCACGATCCCGACCAAGGTAGTGACGATTAGGAAAAGGGAAGTATATGGCAGGATTCGATTGATATGCTTTCATCTAATCAACCAAACCTAACCAAGGGGAGGTTGACTTAGACAATGGGTAATGGTTAGTTGGTATACCATGGTTGCCGACCAAGCGACATAGTGAAATTTGACCTTAACTTTCACAAGAGGGTTGGAAGAACCTAAGTTATCGTCCTGCATGCAATGTACTAATTAGAGTCATGTTTGCTAGGGTAGTTGAGTCAAAAAATCATGGGAAACACAATTCCCAAGTTTTCCCTCAATTTGATTGTCTTCTTGCATAAATAGTGAAGTGTTTATTTTTGTTCTTCATTTTGAATCACAACCGCCCCTTTTGAGAATATAGTGGTCGATGCTTGAATTGATTGTTAGTGGATCAACATAGTCAAGCCCTATATTCCCTATGAATTCGACCCTAACCTCTGGTTAGGTTTATACTTGACTATGACCGCTTTACTGTTCAAGTGTGAACATAAAAAATTATGGTGTCGTTGCCAAGGAGTCACGACTAAATGACTCCGGGCTGTGTTGTTAGATAGCAATTTGTACCCAGACCTAATTGCCTTTTCCCATCCCGATACATAAATTATGTAATGAGGCTAGGGTACGTGTTTCCCTCCACCTGGACCCACATGTGGAGGTTGTGCACATTATGGATTCCAGCCTGATTAAGGCTGATAAAAACTCGATGGCCTTGCAGCAAGCAACTTCTCCTCCTATTCCCGAGCCACATACTTATGAGCCTACTCCAGCTACCACCAGTTCCACTCCACTTGAAAAAGAGCCGCCTCCAGCTATTGACCCCGAGGCGGTGCAATCATCAGATACACCTGCACCAACACCTTCTACTACTCAGGTTGCTTCCACAGACTATCCTCTTATGTCTGCTTTTGCTTTTCAGGCTTTGGTGTGTAAGTTAGTAGGAATGGAGACCCAGTTGAGCAAACTGATGAGCCAAATCAAACCTTGGGTTCATTAGACGGTCCATAACTCAGAGGACAGGGCCAAGGCATACACTAGAGAGGTTGGAGATCGGATAGTTGATGCAGTGAATGCCACGATAAATGCCTTTGAGGATACGATCCAGTAGAGACTTGAGGGTGCATGACATGCTGACATGGTTGTTGTGATAGATGAGTTGGCCAAGTTCAAGGCATCCTGTTAAAGATGGTAGCGGCCCTGATAGCAGTTTCCGAGGTGGCACCAAAGGGTGATGATGTGATTGACCTATATGATCATCGCCTATATGCCCACGAGAAGAGTCCCCTTGGGAGTGAGTATGCAGCAGTGAGCCAGAAGAGACCCAGGATAGATGTTGAGGTGGTAGAGATGGAGGAGCAGATTTTCGATGAGGTGGTGCGAGAGTCATTGGTTATAGAGGCGATATGGAGGGATCAAATGCAGCAGATAGCCCAAAGAACCGAGAGCTCATGTGCATCTGCAGGCCAGACCACCGAGGAGGAGATTGAACCCTAGGACCCCAGGTCTAGATGGATGCCGGTGCTTGAGCAGTTGTTTTTGATACTTTTGACCCCGTCCTTATTGTTACTAATGAATATTTTGTTTTCATTTTAGACAGTATTAAATGTTGGTTTTTGGTTACTTTTGAATGTTTGGTTTTAAGAATGTTTTGGATGATTGGTTTTAAATTTTTATTTTTGTTATATATATATATATATGTATATATATATATATATATAACTTCCCCTATTTTTGATCCTTAGGTTTTTTGGCGTGTTTGTTTTCTTGTGGATGTTTTTAATTTTTATTGAATTGACATGTTTAGGCAGTGTAGATAATTTGTATATATACAATGATTATTATCTTTTAACATATATATAATCGTGAATGATTTTATTTTGAAAATTAGGTACCCTCAAAATTTTTGGATTGTTTGTTACCATTGCAGTCTTGTATATGATTATTTGGAAATGTTTGTTCTGATAATGAGAAGACAAGTTGATGCTTGAAGCATGACTTGTGAGTTTGTGTTGGTTTTATGCAATGACATGTGTGTGAGAGCTAATTTTGTCATGTTCATGCATTTTATACTAATTCAGAAGTTGCCTTGTTACTCTAATATTGGACTGGAGATATGGTTGATTAGGAAAGGATCTTAGGCCATTGTTCTGTTAATGAGTCCGCTTTTACCTAAATGACCTACCAAATAATAGTAGTTGATCCCTTATGCCAAATGTTTGAGCTTTACATGTACATGTTCTTTCTTGACACCTAGCTAGCCTATCTTGCTTGTTTTGTGAAATACCTTGATATTGGCCTTGGTCTATCCTTGAGCATGTGAACCTTGATTGAGGCGAAAGATCTAAGTTGAGGGTTACTATCAAAAGTGGCCCTAGTTTAGGGAATGGATATTGTGTACCTCACCTCAGACTAAAAACTTAAGTTGAGGGTGTTCAGGTTCAGGGTTCAGGGTTCAGGGTTCAGGTTGGCCTTTGTTATGGTAAACTAGTGAAAAGGAGGTGGTTAGTTGGGAAAGAAAGAAAGAAGAGAAAGATCATGTGTTGGGTGACAGCAAAAGAAAGAAAAGTTGCCTTAAATTGAAAAGAATAGCAAAATAAGTTTGAAAATGAGGCACAACTGAAACAGGAAAAGAAAGCACCTGGAAAAGCTTGAAAAGGAAGAACAAGGGAGGATATAATGAAAATGGCTAAATTGTGGAGGTAAAAGTGTTTGGAAAACATAGTTTAAGGATAGCTTTTAGTCACTACTTGCCTAATATGCCACGACAAGGCCCTATGAGCCTAAGTTACAAGCTTATTAAGTCCTAAAGTGATCCGAACCGAACTAGTCAACAGTTCGGAGTTTGAGTATAGGGAAAGCTAATGGTGTTAGTTATCATGCATGAATTTCATTTGTGAGAGTGAGAATGGTTGCACAGTCCCTGAACTTTGATTGCTTTTTAAGTGAAATAGAGGGACTACTTTTCTGTTAGGACATTCGCGTTGCATGATTGACATATGGCTTGTTCAGTGATTGTCGATTGGTGATACTCTTTGGCTTGACGGATGCATCACTGTGTTTTGGCTTTCTTGGTAGTTTTACAATTAGGATTTGAAATGAGAATTGTGTACCTAAATTAGAGTTAAGCGATGTATATGCCATTAGGATAGTTGCTATATGTTTCTTATTGTCTACTTAGATCGAGTCGTCACTTAAGGACAAGCAACAATTCTAAGTTGAGAGTGTTGACGTGCTATCAAATTACAACACATTTGATTCCTTAAACAAAGGATTTTGTATGTTCTTAATGCGACTTTTTTTTATAGTTTTTATATGTTTTTGTGTTGTTCTTGCAGAAAATACAGTGTAAGACCCCACACCTTACAATATTGGCACACAGCAAATTAAACATGACATGATTTGGACCAATTGACACTAAATCTTAAAAGTGCTTGAATCTCGCATTAATGGGCTATATGGGCGTCTATCGCTTAAGAGGGTAGAGTGTATACATGTTTTTTGTCAAATTGAGGAGATTAAAACCTTAAACAAAGTAAAAGAATTGAGGTGCTTGTAGGACTTAGAAGATAGCAGGTGAGTCACCTATTTGGTTAGCTTAAATTTGTTAGCTAAACGGAGACGAGGCGCAACGTCGAATTTGTCCACGTTCGATTAAGAATAAAGTTCGTGTTAAGGGTGAAACTTTGGCCAATGTTTTAGTATCATAAATGGGCTATATGATCATCCTAAGAACTATAATAAAAAGGGCCCAAAGACATCACAATACACTTAGCAAATTAGGCCCAAAAACTAAGTGAGTGAAAGCTAAAAATAGGCAACCCAAGTCCATCAAGTTGGTGCTCCAAAAAGGACCAAGTTTGAGGGCCAAGCTGGTGCGTAAGCTACTTAATGTTATGTGGTGTATGATGTTTAATAAGTCAAGAGAGAGTCAGCATAATAGCCCTATATAAGGAGCTCCAAAGCTGCTCCATAATTCATTGTTCACTTGAACTCAAAAACTAAAACAGATTTGTCTTCAAAGTTCTCTCAACTCTTCTTCACCTTGTAAAGCAGCTAAAAACTCTCCAAGTGTTCTTTGAGAATCCCTACAGCTTGAAGTAAGTGGTAAGTAAGTGTATACATGTGTTTACTATGGTTTTCCTATTTAAAACACGAAATAGATGCTAGCTACGCTGCTAAAATTTGTTGGCAGATTCTGTGCAGAAAGTTGTTGCACCTTCTCCTTTTGTTTTGGTGATTTCTCTATGGTTTGTTAGTTGTATTATAAAGAGAACTTGGTGTCATTAGCATGGGTTGAGCTATAAACATCACCCTAAGGATGCTGTCCTTATTTTGGTTTCATTTAACAAGCGAGTTTTACCGAGTTATCGTAAGTGTTATGTTGATTAGAATTTGCGGGCTGTTGTATATAAAGCTATTAGTTCACATCCTTCATGACTTCTTAAGTGATGTTATAAGACTGTTATAGGTCTATTTATATGTGTAAATGTTGCTGGAACAGTTTGGTTAAATTTGGAATAAATTTGGAGTTGTCGACGTCAAAAGGTAGCGAAGGAAGGTAACGTTATGCTGTCCGTTTTTAGATTGGGTAGAATTGGGATGTGTTGTGCTTTGTGGGATATTGTAAGACTGTTATGGTATTAAAATAGTCTGTACATGATGTGTACATGCAAATGTGTATTAGGAAATACGGTTAGGGGCAGAAAGGTTAAAGGAATACGCTCGGGTTTATAAACACCCGCTTGCTGCCCACGTATTGTTTTCTTATGTGATTGGGATACCAAGGTGTGCATATTGGCTGCTAATACTAGTTTTATCACCTACTATGTT
>JAOTQR010077256.1:0-45227 GCA_025774065.1 Solanum ossicruentum | reverse complement strand
CCCATGTTTTAGTATCATTAATGGACCTTATTTTCAGTCCAAGAAGATTTTAAAAACTTCCAAAGTACACTACAAACAACTTGGCCATTTGGATCCAAAACCAAATAGGAAGAAAGCTGGAAATTGGCAGCATAGGTCCATCATATTTGAGACCCAATTGAGCCCAATTTTGGAGGATAAGGTGCTTCAATAATAGAGTATTGATGGGTTTCATTATCAAGTCAAAAGTGGAAGACAAAGTTGTCCAATTTGATCTTTGAAAATGGGCTAAGTGCGGCACTAAACAATTCCACTAGGAAATAAAGTTTCAGCTTTCTTAAAGTCATTTGTCCTCTATATAAATAGACTTCACCAAGCTGAAAATTCATTGTATAAGGCTTTTGAAGGGAATCCAGAACATATATGCCAAAGGTAAGTAATTATAATTATGTATTTAGTATGGTTTCTTCATGAAAAACAAGAAGTATATGATAGTATGTGAATCTAGAAATTCTGGACAGCTTGTGTCCAGAAATTTGCTGCACACTTACCTTTTATTTTGGTGACTTTTATATTGCTTTTGGGCTTTATCATGAAGAGACTTTGATGTTATTAACATGGTTTAAGTTATAGATGTTGCTAGTATGGTTTCATCATGTAAAACAAGAAGTACATGCTATTATATTAAGCTGGAAATTGTGGACAACATATGTCCTAACTATTGTTGTGAACGTTTCTTGTTGTTCAAGAGGATTCTCACTTAATTTGCTAGATGAAATATGAAGTAATACTTATATCCTAATAATATATAGGTTGTTGGTCATGTAATTAAGCTACTGCACCACTTTTATAGTCCACAAAGATGAGTTATTGTATAACATCGTAATTTCACCTTTAAAAGAAACTTGGGAGCTGAAAATTGTAATATGTTGCTCCACGACCTTAACCTATTTTGGGACTATTTTTGGACTATATTAAGACTGGTTTTATATGGTAAAAGCATTGGAAACAATTTAGGAAAAGTTAAAACAAGTTTGGGATTGTTGGCATAGAAGTGTGGTGAAAGGATGTAACGTTATGCCGCTTATTTGTATGTTGTGAAGAATTATTATTTATTGTGCCTTGTGGGCTGTTTTAGGACTTTTAAGGGTCTAAAAATAAGATGCACATGACATATACATAAGAATGGTTGTTAGAAAATATGTTTACAAGTGAAAAGGTTGAAGAAAAGTCTTTGCGTTATTAGTTGAACGCTTGTTGTCCGGGTGATCATTTTTATGATATTGGACTACCTAGAAGTGTTGTGTTGCTTCTAATACTAGTTTTATTGCTTAATATACTATAGCGAAATATTTGAGGGAAACCACAACCACTCCAAGGTAGTAATGAGGTCATACAATGAGGTATGTAAGGCTACTTGATTTTGTATCACTTGGCATGAAACATAGATCACATTCGGTAAGCTAAGGCATTTATCTACTTCAACATGACAATCAGCCATAGCTCCACCCTTTGAAATACTCATATGCTCTTATATATATTTGTCTTCAAATTTACATATATGGATACTAAGTACATGAGTTCTTGTTGCTAAGTAAAGTTCATGAGTTGCTTCAATTCATACGTATTCCATTGTCTATGTAACATACTCTCTTCATTTCCGTATTGTATTGTATGATTATTTACATAACACAAGTTGCATATACAGCTTTATAGCTCCAAGTATGACCACCAAAATAAAAATCTCAAAGGTAACATAAAGATAAAGTATACAGTTTTGATAGGTGGTAGCCCGAGTGGGTGGAAGTAACACCTAGCAAAGGGACGATCCTATCACGGGTGGTAGCCCGAGGGGGTTAAGGAATAACCTAGCAAAGGACGATCCCAATATCCCGAGGGGTGGAAGAATCACCTAGTCAGGGAAACATCTTATTACGGGGGGTAACCCAGAGGTTAAGGAAGAACCTAGCGAGGGACGAACCCGATACAACAGAAAGTATTCGATCCCAAAGTATAACTAAAGGTGGTCTTTTATTCTACACTAGTGCATGGTTTCATTTGAGTTGTTATTTTATATACAATATTTGCTTCCTTACATATTTAGTACATTATCTCGTACTGAGTCCCTTCCGGGGACCTGCATTTCATACTGCAGGTACAGGTGCTGCAAGATCTCCCCAGTTGGAGTAAAGGATTTTCAGCTGTTATTTCCCAACTCCAGGTTGTTTCGGAGTTTTGAGTGTGTTTAGAGTTTATGTGTTTGCATTATATAGTTAATTTAGACGGGGCTTGTCCCAAACATATGTAGATACTTTCTCTTGTTAGAGGCTTTGTAGACTGTGTAAACTAATGTGTGGTCATGTCTCATAGTTTAGACACCGTGGCCCCAACGGCCTAGCTATACGCATCTCCTTTTAGATTGTTAATACCATTTATCTCCTTAGGAGCATGCCAAACATAGATATTACTTATAATATGTATGCAAAGCGTATAGATATAGATTGGTTCTCCCTAGCCTTATCGGGAATGGATGCCAGTCCGCCCTAACCGCCTTAGCCTTCCCTGAGTAATGTCTGCCAACTTCTGAAAATAACCAAAAAACCAATTTATAATAAGTAAAATACAAGTTCTAAATGAAATAGAATAATTGGTCATCATGCCATACAAAAAGGGTTTATGGCGATATTGCATTCCATGGCTCGTTACCAGGGTCTTGTACAAAGCTGCTGGAAATTTGAATTTTAAGTTTACGACACCCCTCTACCACTTGTAAAGTGCTTACAACCCATAGAAGAGGTTTTGTCTGATGAATCTTCAGAAAGTCCCAATCTTTGATCCTCAGGGCACTAACCATCTTCTACAACTCGTAAATATATTCCACAAGTCATGTACATGTTCATAGAATCAAGTTTAGAAAATCAACCCTTCACTGGAATTGTCCACAAAACCTCTTCACAACTCATAGGATGATTTACGGCCCATGAAGGATCTCATACTACATTAAAATTCAGCAACTTATGTGTTTGTTCCCAAAATCAAGGCCAAACCTGTAATCCAGCAAATATAGCACAAAAACACATAAAACCAACTAACATCATGTTGGGAACACACAAAATTCCTAGTTTTAAGCATCAAAAGTGTTGTATTTTGAAAGCACATCAATACTCTCAACTTAAAATTGTTGCTTGTCCTCAAGCGACAGAGTCAATCTACATAGATAATACAATAGTACACTGACTCAACCCAATGGCATGGATCATATAAATCCAAACTAATATATCCACACCACATTTTCAAAGCAAACTCAGACAGTCATCTAGAAAACCAACACAGCCTAGTGCATATGACAATAGAACTGCGACAAGTGATGTACTATAACCAATCCATAATGACTGAACAAGTCTAATGCCATACAATGCATTACAAGTGCCCTTATGGAAAGAAGTCTCATATCTGACACTCAGTGATGTTTTCATGTATAACCTTAGGACAATGCAAAATAACTCATTCTCACAAAATATATTCATGCATCATCCTTAAAACCATAGGTTTGCCCCTATACTCATGACTAAGACCTTCAGTTACTTGGATTAGGATCTCTTTAGCACTTTCAAGGCTTGTTACTTAGGCTCAGGGGGATTTGTTATGGTATTTTGGGAATATAGTGACTAAAGGCTCTCCTTGACACTATGTTTTTTGATACTTTTGCCCTACCAACTTTGTTATTTTCATCTTATTCTCCCTTCCTCCTATTTCATGTTTTTCTGGGTGCTTTCTTTTCATTTTTCAGCTTTTTCCTTGCTTTTAAATATCATTTTTCTTTTTAGCTCACAACTAAGGTATCACTTCTTTTTCTTGCACCCAGTATATGATTTTTCTTTTTTTTCTGTATCACTAACTCAATGTTTTTTGATACTTTTGCCCTACCAACTTTGTTATTTTCATCTTATTCTCCCTTCCTCCTATTTCATGTTTTTCTGGGTGCTTTCTTTTCATTTTTCAGCTTTTTCCTTGCTTTTAAATATCATTTTTCTTTTTAGCTCACAACTAAGGTATCACTTCTTTTTCTTGCACCCAGTATATGATTTTTCTTTTTTTTCTGTATCACTAACTCCCCACCTTGTATTTGTCTTTTACCCTTATACTAGCCACCGTCAACTCAGGCTTTTGGCCTATGTTGAGGTGCATAATATCCATCCTCAGAACGAGGGACACTTTTGGTAGCCAGCTTCAACTTAGGCTTTTGCCTCAGCCAAGGTGCACAATGTTCAACGAAGGACTAGGGCCAACTTCAGGATTTTACAACTAACAAGGCTAGGTTAATCTCATGTTTTAAAAGAATAGGTACATGTTAGGCTCAAACATTAGAACAAGGGGTATATTGTAATTTTTGTTGGTAATTTAGGATAGAAGGGATATTAAGAACAGATTCCTAAGATCTTTTCCTAACCCAATTAATCTACAGTCTAACATAGACTAACAGGGCAAGTTTTGAATTAGCACAAAACCAATGAATTTAGCAAATTAAGCTAGCACCCACATGGCACTAACAACATTATCAATAGAATACTCTCATATCATGCTTTTATTCTCAAATTAGCCTTCCTTATAAGAAAAACATTGTCAATACACCTAAACATGAGTGGTTGCAATCTAACTACTAACCAAAAATTGTTTGATAGGTATCATTTTTTAAATAAAACCCAAAAATATGCTATATGCCACAGGTATTAGTACAATATGCTACAAATATTACCTAAATATCTTAAAGATGTTGGTTTAACAGAAAGTAAATATTAACGGGGAAAAAGAACACAAGAAAGAAAATCCCTAGATCAAAAATTGGGGTATTTAAGGACCCAAGCTACTCAATCATAACTAAGGCCCATAACTACCCACACCCCATTGAAAAAGATGTGCATTGTTCCCAATACACACAATCAAAGAAAAGAAAACATAAAGGGGTCAAAAATCATACCTGGGCGCCTAAGCGCCAGTGTGTGGCTGAGTCTGGCCACCCTCATCCTGTGGGGTAGTCTCCTCAGCAGTAGCACTCTTTCAGGATAGGCTAGCAGCCCTATTGCTCTTACACTCTCGAGCCTGTCATTTCTCATCCTCCTGTCTCAATTCCCTCAAGACAAGCTCGAGCTCCTCCTGCTCTGTAACCCCAGCACGTGAATGCATAACATCAGGATCATCATTCTTTATGTAGGGTCTCTTCCCGTGGGAAGACTAAATAGGCTCGTCAGGAGTAAAAGGAACTGCCAACAGTATTGAAGGCATAGTCTCTAGTAGTACAATCGGTGCTACCAATGCTATTCTAATATCGGCCTCGGAGGTGCTGAATCTCCGTTTGAAGGGCTATCAAATATGATGGTCGGGCCATGTGTAGGCTATATTGCAACATCACCTGAAGGTATCAATGAGGGCATCCATGGCAGTGAGGCGGCCTTGAATAGAAATGACAGCAATTGCCTGCATACGACCCTTCGAGTCTGAAATGGCCTGGCGGACCCATGGCCAAATCTGATTAACAAGCTGAGTCAACTGCAACTTGACCACGCTCTAGATACACCTCTATTTTGAGGTCAAAGTGATTATTGTCAAAGTAATATACCCAACCAAGGTTAGGGTCAAATCCCACAGAGAATACAGAGACTTTCCAAATCGATTCGCTATCAAATAATTCAAATATTAAATACTCAATTCCCTGAAAAGGAGGGGCGAGAGGGTTGCAATGATTGATAAGAATTTAAACGAAACTAACTAACATAGAAGACAATCAATAATGGAGAGCAACTTGGTTATTGTGTTTCCCATGATTCACTAACTCAATATCCCTGGATATCACAATTCTCAACTAGGATATCACATTCAGGATAGTAATTTTAGTTCTTCCAACACTTTGGTCAAAGGTGAAGGTCGAATTTCATTATGGGACTGGGCCCATCTCCATAGAGTGCTACACTAACCATTACCCATAGTCCCAGTCAACCTCCTCTTGGTCTAGTTCGGTTGATTAGATGAGAACACATCATCAAATCCTATTAATCAATCTAATTTCCTATTCATTACCACATGGATCGAGAAGATAAATTAGGTCAGTTCTCATGTTGGCCACCACTAGAAAACATACAAAATGAAGAGAATTGATTAATACATGTAATACTTATTTTATATATTGCAAATAATCTGGCTCTATTTGGTTAGATCTTAATGGGTCCCACAACCCCAAGTTGTGAATTTAGCCACTCATGCTATGGGAAGATAAAGAAACTATGATTTGAGAAAATATAGTTAATCTCTTACAGAAATAGATTGAAAAACAAGCAAACCCAATTTATTTTTAGAATCGCAAGGTTGAAAGATATAATGAATCCACAAGTGTATTCTCTTCTCCAATATTTAGTCTCTAAGTCTAAAATCCTAAAAATACTCTAATTTCGTGATCTCTACTCTATTCTCTCAAAATCTATGAAAAGTTGCACCTAAAGACCTAAAATTTACTATGTATAGCATTTACAAACAAATCCCCAAAAATATTTAGAAAAATTGATCGGTAAATATTTCGACTCGCAGTTCTGATTCGTAATTGAGTTTACACGTTGTAATCGAACTTCCGTGTTTAGCTTCTTAAATCTTGGACTTTACTGCTATGAAACATCTTCACGAGTCATAGTCTTCTCTACGACTCGTATTGTGCTCTTGTAGTCCATATTTGCATCTTTTAGTCATTTTCTGATTCTTCTCAGGAAATCTCTATGAAGCCCCTCAATATGACTCATAGCGTGAACTACAAGTCGTAAAGAGATTTCATATAGCTGAACTTCAAATCTTCAGACTTTTATCAAACGCTGAAAATCCCTACGAAACCCACTCTACGACTCGTAGATGGTTCTATGACTCATAGAAAGTCTCGTAAATTTGCAAAAACCAGAAAAAGTCTACAAATCTTCCCAAAATTGTGCCAACCTACTTTTCTTGTAAAAACAAACACAAAAACACATAAAAACCATAAATATCTCATTGAGAACACATAAAATCTCAAGTTTTAGGCATCAAATGTGTTGTATTTCGACAATATATCAACACCCTCTACTTCAAATTATTGATTGTCCTCAAGTGATGACTCAATCTAACTAGATAACGCAGCAACACACAGAACAAAACTTAATGGCATATATCTTGTACAATTCAGGCTCAAGTACCAAGACTAAATTCTCAAAACAAGATCAGATAGCTATTTTAGCAAACCAAGACATAATGATGCATCTAACAACACAACTATGACAAGAAAGAGAATATCCATAATCCACAATCACTGAACAAGTCAAATGCTAACAATGCAATGCAGATGCTCTCACAGAAAGAAGTCCCAAGTAAAACACTCAATGATTATTTCAAAATTAACACTGGGGCTATGCAAACATGCTCACACTCTCAAAGATATTCATGCACATTGACTAATACCATAGGCTTGCCTCTATACTCATCACTCAAATTTTCAACTAGCCAGACTAGGATCACTCTAAGGCTTACTAGGCTTGTAACATAGGCTCATGGGGCTTTGGTAGGGAATTTTTGGAACCATAGTGACTAAAAACCATCGTTGAACTATGTTTTTCATCACATTCACCTTACTAACTCAATCAATTTCACCTTATTCTCCCTTTTCCTTCATATTCAAGCTTTTATGGGTATTTTCTTCTTATTTTTCAGCTTTTGCCTCATTTTCATAAATCATTTTGCTTTTAGTCACAATCTAAGGCATCTTTTTCTTTTTCTATCTCCTGCTATATAATTTTCTCCTTTTTCTACTCATTCTCAACTCCCCAGCTTATTTTTATGATTTTACCTCTACACCAGCCACCCTCAACTTAGGATTTTAGCCTATATTGAAGTACACAATATCTACTCCCCAAACCAAGGCCACTTTTGGTAGTCACCCTCAACCTAGGCATTTTGCCTCAAATAAGGTTCACAATGCTCAAAGATAGACCAGGGCCAATCTCAAGGTTCATCACTAGACAAGGCTATGCTAAATAGGTATTTTAGAAATAATTGATTCAAGTAAGGCTCAAATATTTGGAACAAGGGATAAAATATCATTTGATTTGTTATTTATGGTAAAGTGGACTAATTTAAAGAACAAAGACCTAGGATAACTTCTTATCCATTAAATCTACAATCCAACTCAAAGTAATAGGGCAATTTCTAAATTAGCACAAAAAATATGCATGAATCTTGCAAAATAAGCTCACTCACAAATGGCATTGCATACATTTTCAACAAGAAACTCACAGATCATGCTTCATATCTTCATTACCCTTACTCATGGGGACAAATATTGCCAAACACCCAAATATGCATGGTTGCAATTAAACTACTAATCAAAATATTTTTGGTGGGTACCATTTTTCAATAATAATATAAAATATCAAAAATAAGTTGTATGCCATAAGTATTAGTACTATATGCCTCATATATTATCTAAACATTATAAAAGTGCCGATTCAACCGAATTAAATATCCATGAGGAAAAATAACACAGATAAGAAAACCTCGGGATCAACCACTTAATACTTACCAAAATTTAGAAACATATGTGGGTTCCATGAACCATATTCATGACTCGTAGGTTGGTCTACGAGTCATAAAGTTGGCTTGTACATGGAGTGCACACTTAACCTTCTCATTGTAACTCTCTACAAGATAGGATTACGAGTTGTAAAGTGCAATATAACTCATAAGCCTAGTCGTATGCTCAGCAAAAGTTGCAATCTTTGTCCTGAACCAGTATGCTCTTCATAAAATGTACTTGCACCCTATATGCAACAAACCCAATGTCAAAAGTACCAATTAATATACAAAAAAACAATCAACTGAGAATTCAAAAACTAAAACTAAACTCAAAACTATGCTAAATCGTCAAAAATAATTGGGTTGTCTCCCAAGTAGAGCCTGATTTATTGTCACAGCATGACTAAGACATCTTGAGTACTTAGACTTCCTCAATTACCCAAACCTTGCTTTTAAACTCAGCGGAATGCCTCATTGACTCGGGGATATCAAAATTACTTCTTCATTATTCACCCAAAATCTGAGTTTACCGAAATTCATATCCACCAAAGCTCTCCCTGTGGCTAGAAATGGTCTCCCCAAGATAATAGGGACTTCAAAATCAACTTCACAATCAAGAATCACAAAATCCACTGGGAATATGAATTTGTCAACTTTCACCAACATATCATTAAGTATTCCCTATAGTTTCTTAATTGTTCTATCCACCATTAACAACTTCATTTTAGTAGGAGTATAAGAACCCAAATCAAGCTTCTTGAAAAGCGCAAGAGGAATTAAGTTTATACTAGCACCCAAATCACATAAAGCTTTTGCAAACTCCATTCGGCAACCTATATATAGCATTGATTATGGCCCCATCAAATCTAAAAAATTGGAAACTATATACTAATAATGAATCTCATCTCGACGGATCAGAAAATCCATATCACCAATGGTACAAGGGATGGGGAATGCATCGGGACCTTCCTTTTTCTAAACTAAGGACATAGTGGTAATGGCACTACAATATTGGAGCTCTTGAGAAAGCTCTTGGCTCACTGTTTGCTTCTTAGTAATCAAATTTTATATTAGCATAATGGGGAATTTTCTCTAAAGCTTCGATTAGGGGAATGTTGATGGGCAGTTACTTCAACATGGAGAGAAAATGTTTAAACTTTCCATCCTCCTCCTTTTGTTTGAGTTATCGGGGAAAGGGAGGAGGAGGCCTTGGGACAGTGTCATACTTCTTTGGCTCTTTAATCGCTTCACTACATATCGCATCTTCGACGTAATCCTCTCCATCATTCACAACCTTTTCTACAACTATCTCTTCATGTATATCATCCACATCTACCGGCATCACAGGATCAATGGTACTTTTGCCACCCCTAGTCATGACTGCCATACAATGCCCCTCATTCTTTGGATTTTGAACTATAATGATTGGCAATGTACCTTTTCGGTGTTGATTCAATTGAGCAAATACCTAATCGAATTGTTGCTCAAGTTGCGTAATGGCCAATGAATGTCACTTTATCTTTTTATTTATTCTTGAAATATCTGATTTCATTCACTGTAGAGTTTCATCTTAGGTCTCCACTTTTTTCACCAAATGGTCAAACATCTCTTCAATCCTAGAGTTGCTCGCTCGAGCATCACGATTATGGGGTGGCACATATGGACCATTCCTAAAATCATCTTTTTTGCCCCAATCTACCTCAAGTACCATATTCCTCTTATAATAACCTTGGTTGTCTCTATATGCACCTTCTCTTACATAGTTCCGACCTTGGTTCTAGGAACCTTGACACCAATAGTCCGAATTGGACCCTTGGGCATCGATCCAGAAACCTACTAATTGATCACTCACAGAAAAAGCATCTTCATCATAATACAGATCTTCATACACAGGCACTCGAAGAGGTTGATGGACTACTGTATGCACTCTTTCTTGTCTTTGTTTCATCATAACCTCTATACCGGTGCGAATTTAGGCAAGTTGTTGCATAATCTCCTCGCTCATCTTGGATTGTACTGAACCCACACTCACGGCACAAGAGTTGTTTGTAGATGCTCTTTCTCTTTGCCCTCATGCACGGTTGGTTTTGACTACTTGCTCCATTCTTTCGGCGATACTTGTAAACAGTTGATCTAAGAACATGCCCCCCCATTATAGTATTGGCATAAGCTTAACTATTTTCATTGAGAGAGCACGATAGAAGATCTCTACCAAGGCATAATCAACAATTTTGTGGTCTGGGATGCTTCGCAAACACTTTGTAAATCGCTCCCATGTTGTACTAATTGAATGACCAGCTAATTGCTCAAAATTGATGATTTGATCTTTTAATATAAGCTTTTTGACCTTGGGAAGTACCTTTCCAAAAAGGCCTTCTGTAAATCTGCCTAACTGGTGATCGAGCTTTGTGGGAGCTCAGATAGCCACACTACTGCGTTACCCATAAGAAATAGTGGGAGCACCCGCAATCCAAAAATATCCATGAAAACATTTTATGTCCCATCATGCTCGTGGAAAAAAAAGCTACATTATATAGATGGCTATAAGGATCCTCATGTGGAATACCCGCAAACAAACCACGATTTTGAAGTATTTGAAGCAATCCACTTGAAACCATGAACTTAGTGTCGGCTAATAGTGGTAGCAACACTATAGCTCCCATTACATCCATAGCCATGGGATTCAATCTATATTGATTCCATCCATAAGCATTCTCATTGAAGTCCCTAGGTTGTGGCCTATTCTCCAAAGGAGGTGGATTGTCATTTCTATAATCAACATCAACATTCTGATTTATAGCTTTATTAACCGTGATACTAGTATTTGCTTGAGCCATTCTTCTTGTAACCCTTTCGATCTCTAAGTCAATTGGAGCTAAGGGATTGCCTTGACTCCTTGAACTAGGCATACAATACCTAGTATACCCTGCAAAGAAACTAAACAAATAAAAACAAAACAAAAGTAACAAGATAACTTAAGAAATTAACACTTAAATTATGCTACTTGTGAATTCAATCAAAGTGTTGTTGTATTCCCCAGCAACGGTGCCATTTTTCTTTGATCATGCTCAAGATATACCTCTCTTGTGAGGTCGAAGAAATCGTTTTCAAAGTAATAATTCTAACAAAGGTTAGGGTCAAATCCCATAGAGAATACGAAGACTTTCCAAATTGATTAACTAACAGACAATTCAAATATTAACTACTCAATTCACAAAAAGGGAGGATTGCAACTATTGATAAGAATTTAAACTAAACTAACTAAAGTAGAAGACAATCAATAACGGAGAGTTATTTGGGTATTGTGTTCCCCATGATTCACTAACTCCACATCCTCAAATATCACAATTCTCAACTAGAATATCGCATGCAGGACGGTAATTTAAGTTCTTCCAACTCTTTGGTCAAAGGTGAAGGTTGAATTTCACTATGGAGCTTGTCCCATCTACATGATGTGCTATACTAACCATTACCCACAGCCTCATTCAACCTCCCCTTGGTCTAGATTGGTAAATTAGACGAGAACACATCATCAAATCTTGTTAATCAATCTCTTTTCCTATTTATTACCACCTGGATCGAGAAGGTAACACTAGGCAAGTTATAATGTTGGCCACCACTAGAAAATATTCAAAATGAAGAGAAATGATTAATATATCAAAGTACCCATTATAAGAATTACAAATAATCCAGGTCTATTTGGTTAGATTTTCATGGTTCCCACAACCCCAAGTTGCCGGTCTAGCAACTCATGTTATGGGAAGATAAAGAAACTATGACTTGAGAAAACATGATTAATTTCTTACCCAAATAGATTGAAGAATAAGCAAATCCAATTTGTATTGAGAATCTCAAGGTTGAAAGATACAATGAATCCACAAGTGTATTATATTCTCAAATATTTGATCTCCACGTCTAAAACCCTAAAAATACTCTAATTTCATGCTTTCTACTCTATTCTCTGAACACTTATGAAACGCTGCATCTAATGACCAAAATTTTACTGTTTATAGTACTTATAAACAAGTCCCTAAAAATATTTTGAAATGTTGATCGGCGATTGTTACGACTCATAACTAGGTTTATGCACTGTAATTGGGCTTTCGTGTTCAGCTTCTTAAATATTTGACTTTACATCTACAAAGCATCTCACAAGTCATATTCTTCTCTATGACTCATATTGTCCTGTCATAGTCCATATCTGCATCTTTTAGTCCTTCTCTAGAAATCTCCACGAAACCCATCAATATAACTCGTAAAATGAATATGAATCATAAAGAGGTCTCATGTGGCTAAAATTCAAATATTTAGACTTTAATTGAACACTAGAAATCCCTATGAAACCCACTTTGTGACTTGTACATGGCTCTATGACTTGTAGAAAGTCTCGTGATCTGGCAAAACCAGAAAAAGTCTGCAATCTTCCTAAGACTGTGCCAACCTACTTTTTCTATAAAAACAAACACAAAAACACATAAAACCCATAAATATCGCATTGAGGACAGATAAAATCTCATATTTTAGGCATCAAATATGTTGTATTTTGATAGCACATCACAAATCAGCGTGAGATAACCTCTACGTCAGGGCCTATATAGATGCGATGGCACATAAACCATGCCCGCGGGAGTACCTATGAAGTCGTGGTCTCTGGTGTAGGAATAGAAGTAGTAGACTCCCTCTTCTTATCATGGGTTATGTGCCCTCTAATTAGTAGCAGCAGCAATGGCGGCGGTAGTCTGTAAACCCTCAGGCGGTGGCATTGGCAAACATCTCAGGTATAGGAGTAGGTTATGCTCATCGTAGCGCCACAGGGATCTTTTAGCCTTGATTAGGATGGGCTCAAGGTACACTGGACCTCAATTAGCTGGTCCAACTAGTGTAAACTCCTTCCTCGACTCTAGATCGAGTTTGTATACCAAGTAAGGGAATGGGATGAAGGTGGACCTCTTCAGGGTGGCCTCGTGAATATACGTAGCTATGAGATTGGCACAATCAATATCATAACCTGCTAAGATGCTGGTAAATGATACCACACACTCGGACATTAATGTAATTATCATCAAGAATAGGATGGACAGATGATCGAACAACCGCTGATGTATTGTCAATATACAATACATTTGATGCCTCAAACAAAGGATTTTTTAAGTTCTTAATATGACATTTTATGGTTTTTATGTGTTTTATGTTTTTTCTATAGAAAATAAATGTTGGCCTGATATTGAGGAAAAGTAAAAAGATTTTTTTGAATTTGAAGACATACAAGACACACTATGAGTTGTAGCTTAAGCTACGAGTCATAGGAGGTAGTCGTAGTGATTAACAGCTTCAAAATATCAAAATCCTAGAAATTGAACACAGCCAAATGAGCCCAGGATATGAGTCATAGACCAGACCATGGCTCGTAGTATGGATTGTAGCAGTTAAATCCAATATGCCAAGTGCTGACCACAAAATCCCGATTACGACTTGTAGGTCACCCTATTAGTTGTGCTATGAATCGTAACTGTTGCCGACCAAACTTCGCTTATGTACTTTTAGGTCCTTTTTGTAAATAGATTAAATAGTTTAAGTTAGGGTTTTAAAAGAGAATCATCATAGAGACTATTATTGAAAATCAAATTGTATAGATTCTTGACTATTTTTAGAAAGCATTTTTGAGGGTTTAGCGTAGATACTTAGGGGTTTAGTTTGAAGACCCAATTTGGGGATTTGAGATCACTTGTAGTTAAACTTCTTTCTTCAAGCTTGTGATTTTAACATCAAGGTGATTTTTGTTCTTTATTCTTTTAGGTAATTTCTCAACCATGTTTATTCTATTCATTGTTTGTGATTTTTCCCTAGCTATGAGTAGCTAAACCCCCACAACTTCGGGTTATGGGAACCATGAGTAGGTAGCTTCTAATAACCCGGATTATTTGAATTTCTTTGATTGGGTATTGCATGTATTGTCCATATTCCTTCAAAATTCTTGTTATTTGGTGGTGGCCAACACCAAACCCCTCCTAGTATAATGATCCTAACTAACGTAGTGATGAATATGAAAAGGAAATGGGTGACAAGATTCAATTGATGTGTTCTCATCTAATCATCCAAACCCGACCAAGGAAAGGTTGACTAGTGCAATGGGTAATGATTTGTTGGCACACCATGGTTGCCGACTAAGCGCCATGATGAAATTTGACCTTTAGCTTTATAAGATGGCTGGAAGAACCTAAGTTACCATCCTACATGCAATATCTCAATTAGGGTTATGTTATCCAGGGTATTTGAATTGGTGAATAATGCGGAACATAATTCCCAAGTTACTCCTCAAATTGATTGTCTCTTTGTAATTATTAGTAAAGTTTTTGTAGTTATTTTATTCCAATTCGCAAACCCCCTCCCTCATTCTAGAGAATATAGTCGATTGGTGCTTGAAATTATTGTTGGTGAGTCAATTTGGAGAAAACCCCATATTCCGTGTGGATTCAACCCTGGCCTCTAGTTAGGTTTATACTTGATAGCGATTGCTTTACTATTAGAGCGTGAACATCAAAGTTATGGTGTCGTTTCTGGGGAATGCGGCTAGGTTTTGGCTTGATTTCACTAATAGTTAATTCACATGTTAATTTCTAGATTCTCTTGTATTTTACTTTTATTTTTTCTTTTGTTATTTGGTTTGTATTGTAAGGTGTATTAGGTTTATATGCCCAACACAAGGAGCCAAGGCAATCCCTTAGTTCCAATCATCTTGGAGATCCACTGAATTGCAAGAAAAATGGCTCAAGAAACGAGGACATCGCGATTGATGAAGCTATTGGTCAACATGATGAATATGTAGGTAGCGAGGAAAATCCAGCTCAAAGGGTGAATAGGCCACACCATAGGGACTTCAATGAAAATGCATATTGTTGGAATCAATATAGGTTGAATCATATGGCCATGGATGTCACAGGAGCGATAGTGTTGCCACCTTTACCGGCCAACACTAAGTTCACTGTATCTAGTGGTCTCTTACAAATGCACCAAAATTGTGGTTTGTTTATGGGGTTACCTTCGGAGGATCCACATAGTCATCTCCACAATGTTGCATTTGTTTGCAAGAGTCTGGTACACAAAATCGTTCAAAGGATGCGGTTGGTCTAAGAGTCTTCCCTCTATCTCTAACTCGAAATGCGATAATATGGTTGTCAGAACTTCGGCAAAGTTCGATCACATATCGGTCCGAGCTACAAAGATCCTTTTTAGAGAGGATTTTTCAAGGTCCAAAAAGCTTAAACTCAAAGATAAAATCAACAACTTTGAGCAATTGTCGGGTGATTCAATTAGTACAGAATGGTAAACATTAACCAAATGCTTGAGTATGGTTCCAGATCACAAAATTGTTAATGATACCTTAGTAGAGATCTTGTATCAAGCGCTCGACGATAATACTCAAGATTGTGCTGATACCATTATAGGAGTAATATTTGTTGATCAACCTTTTGAACGAATCACTGAAAGAATGGAGTAAGTGGTCAAGGCAAATAGATGAAGGTGCTTGCTTTGTGAGACACCAACCTCCAAAGATGCCCGTGTGTGAAGAATACTTCTTTGATGAAGATGCTTGCTTTGTGAGTAATCAAGCGGCGGGTTTCCAAAACAATGCCCAAGGGTCCAAATCGGACCGGCAAGGTTTCAAAAATCAAGGTCGAAGCTATAACAAAAAATGTGTGTATAGAGATAACCATGGCGATTATTATGAAAGATAAAGAGTTGCGGAGGTCGAGTGGGGACAAAAGAGATAGATATAGGAATTATCCCTATGTGCCTCCCCATAATCGTGATGCCGGGTCTAGCAATTCTAGGATTTTGGAAATGTTTGACAAGTTGTTGAAAAGGTTCGACCATCAAGATGAGACTCTAAAAGTGATGAAATTGGATATTTTAAGTATCAATGAAAATATAGAGTCTTATTTGGTGGCCATCATACAATTGGAGTTACAATTTGATCAAGTGTCGTCTCAATTGAACCAACACCTAAAGGGCAGTTTGCCAAGTAATACAATTCAAAACCATAGAATGATGGACATTGCATCGCGGTCATGACAGAAGTGGGAAAAGCACCATAGACCCCCCAATGTCGGTGGTTAATGACAAAGCTTGTGAGAAGGGTGTTGATGACAAGGTTAAGGGTGAGAAAGAAGGTTTGGAAAGCAATAGGATGCAAAATGAAGAGGTGAAAGAACAAGAAAAGGCCAAGATGATCTCAAAACCTCCTCCATCTTTTCCCTAAAGACTTAAGAAAAATGAGGAGGATGGTAAATTTGAACATTTCTTTTCGATGTTAAAGCAATTATCTATTAATGTTCCCTTTCTAGAAGCATTAGAGAAGGTGCCCAGGGATGCTAAGTACATGAAAGATTTGGTGATGAAAAAGCGCATGGTATGCCAAGAGCTTTCACAAGAGCTCCAACAATGTACTGCCATCATAACCAAATTCCTAGTCCAAAAAAGGGAAGATCCGGATGTATTCACCATTTGTCACAACCCAAGCCTAGGGCCTAGATTTGACATGGTGAATGGGGAACCCGAAGGAACCTCAATCAAGCCTTTCAACTTATCATTACACGTCATTGGTCGTGAAAGCATGTAAAATACATAAAACAAGCATAAGAGGCAAAAGGGCTAAGGGATAACTTGCAAAACAACATCAATAAGGGCCAAAGAGTCATAGCTCATATCATAGATACATAACTTATCCAGCAAACACCTCTAGATACATAGATAGAGTGGGAGCCAAGACAAAGTAATCGAGCTCATCCTCATTGTCAAAATAGAACATAAGAAAGTGTCTCAATACATAGATAATAGAAACATAGACTAAGGTCCCCGAATTGGAGGACTCACCAACTAGCTTTGAGTAGTACCAATCTAGCCATGTAGAGGAGGAGGAGGATCAACTTGAGCATTGATTCCTACATGGTGATATCATGTAGGCAAGTTTATGCACTAGCCCATTTGAATGTACCAACTATGTGGGATACAATGCACAAGCAATAAGCTTCATAATCAATATGCATAACAATAGATAATAGTCATGATATAGCAATATGTCATGTATGATTACTACATAGGTAAAACATGCTTAAATAACTCATTCTCATATAAGATATCATAAGTGAAGAATAGACTAACCTAGATTTTTAACCTTGGTTGGTTGATGATGGTCACACCTCGTCATCCTAGGTAGTGTGGTACAAACCCCTCAAATGGTTGATGATGGTCACACCCCATCGTCCTAGCTGGTGAAGTATAAACCCCTCACATGGTTGATGAGTACAAACCCCTAACTTGATTGATGATGGTCACACCCCAATCATCCTAGGTGGTGAAGTACAAACCCCTCACATGGTTCATAACTGTCACACCTAATCATCCTAGGTGGTGTGGTACAAACCCCTCACATAGTTGTGTATGGTATAATTCAATGCTTTATATAGAATTCATCATATTCATGAACTCATTTCATCATTATATAGTCAATCATATCATATCTCATGCCTTGGACCTTCATTTCCACAATAAACACTAGCCTGAAATTTTATCAAATACTTGGGGGTATGTAATAGGGGTAAAAGACAATGCAATTTAGAGATGAAATCATGTAAGAAAATCTATAGTAAAATCATCAATCAATACCTTGCAACACCTCCAAGACATTCACATCAAAACCCCTAACCAAAATCCAAAATTAGATCCAAGATTTAAAGCTCAAAACATGCTAAAACAACCATACTTTCATGAATTAAAATCACAATGTAGTAAATTTCTCAATATACAAGACCCACATATAAAATCAACTTTAAATAATGCAATATTAGTAAAAAAGAGACTTAGGCACCATGGACAGAAGGACCCAATGGTTTAACACCACATACCTTAGCTTTGGAGAAGTTCTTGGTGAAGCTTGAAAATGGAGGATTGAAGCTTGAAGAAAATCCTTAGTTCCAGATGAGGGTTTTGAGTTTTAAATTTTGGAGTGAAAATATGGCTATGTATTTTTGGGGAGTAATGAAAAATGTTTTGGATGATATAAGGGTGAAATTTGGCTACGTATAGATAAAAATTTTTTGGGAAACTTGGGCCCAACACTTAAATATTTTGGACCACATAGGGAAATACAACCAGGCAAAATACACCTCTCCGCATCATGGAGAGGACGTGGAAAGGAATTACACTAAAGCGTGCCCTTGGTGTGTCGCGGAGGGAATGTGTAAACCTCACCGAAATTTGTCACTCAAAAATTTATAATTACAAATCTTTCGCTCTAAAATCGGGGTTAGACCCTTTTTCACCTAATTTTGATCCCCTGATCACAAATATGAAGTTGAATTTTTGACATAGTCAATAAATTTTAAGATATACAGAAATTAAAATTTTGGGCAATTCGAGGCACGCTTTGGGGCACCTTTTGGGGTCATTAAACTATTCATTGTACCATTGGTGATGTAGAGTTCGATAAGGCATAATATGATTTTGGAGAAAGAAAGTTTGATACCTCTTGTTGTTTGCAAAAAGCTTGGTCTTGGTTCTCCTACCCCCACAAGAATGCATTTGCTCATGGCAGATAGAACAATCAAGAAACTGGAGGGAATTCTCTTTGATGTGTTGGTGAAAGCTGATAAGTTTATCTTTCCAGAAGATTTCGTAATTCTTAACTGTGAGGTTGATTTTGAGGACCCTATTATTCTAGGGAGGCAATTCTTGGCTACCAGGAGAGAATTGATAGACATAGATTCTGGTCAACTCAGGTTCAGAGTCAATGATGTTGAGGTTGTTTCTGATATCCGCCAGTTAATGAAGCACGCGAATGAGCTCAAAAGTGAAGTGTGGGCTATTGAGGATTTTTGATGACTCATGGATGACTAAGCCGAGCCATGACATTAAACAAGGCGCTTCTTGGGAGGTAACCCAAGTACTTTTCATATTTTTGAATTGCTTTAAGTTCATTAAGATTGTTTAAATTTCTAGGAAGTGAATTGATTTTTGTTTTTATTTCGAAGACATTGAATCAGTTGTGTTGTTTGAAGATTAGTGTATTTTGAGATGTTGGTTTGCAAGTGTGAACTAAGTGCTGAAAGTTGGAAGAAGATGGCATTGGAAGCAACCTCCACGACTAGGCCTACTCGTAATCGTGACTAGTAGAGGTTAATAGTGTTCGATTGAATTTGGCACATACACTAAGAGCCAACCTTACGATTCGTATTATATGATATGAGCCATAATTGGGATCCGTAGTACCCACATATGATTATTGAATTTTTCTAAGTGTTAGGGTCTGCTACGAAACCATGGCCTACGAGTTGTACGGAGCCCTGCGGCTCGTAGTTAGGGTCTCATAGACCTGACTCAGGGATTTTTGAAAGTCAGTCTGGCTGGGGTATTTAAAAGGTCAAAATTTATTTTGATCCTTAAATCCCCCAAGTCAAACCCTAACATTTCCCCAAACAACTTCCCCGATTTTTTCCGATCACTTCCTGACCAAATTCTGACGTGCCCATGTCACTTTTTTGGCAAGTCACTGGCAGCTAGGATTTCAAAACCCTCCTCTTTCTCTCATTTTAGTTCTTCCTTCATCTTCATCCTCTGAGGATGTTTCTTAGTGTAATTTCATACACAAATAATATGTCTCTTGAACTGCTTGAATGATTGTGTGTTTGAAAGTAGTATCAAGAATATTCTTGGGGAAATATATGCATGTGAATGAGAACTAGGGTGTTTGTCGATTAGAATTCCAGGAGATTGACCATAATTGTGACATTTCCCTTATCATTGGGTTGTGATGATCGTGTCTTATCATGAATCACCGATTATATGTTCGGACTGAGTATGTGATGGTTAGTTGATTGATTACCTCATGGTGGTATAAGTTTGTGTCATAGGCATGTTTATCATGTTGAAGATGGTGGTCTTAGTGACTCTTTATATACTTGTCGATTCAATTCCAATAACATTCATGTTTTTATGCAAATGATTTAGTTATACGTTCTAGGATTGACAATTTTAGGATTCTTGGATGTGTTGGGAAGTTGAGGTTTGATTGTTTTATTTTGGGATGAATTTTTGTTTGATTTTTGGTTGGAATAGCATGCTTGGGTAATGGATATATTTAGGTGTATTATATTGTTGAAATCTTACTTCGATGATGTTTACATTTTTGTTAGAGTGAATTTCATGGTTCATTGGATGATTATTATTCGTGTGGTAAGGTTGAAGACACCACTGGTGTCTAATATTCCATGCTACGAGAGCTACCTATGACTTGTAGAAGGACCTATGAGTCGTAGTGGCCCCATCGTAGGGAGTAACAATTACCTGTGACCCCTTAATACTTGCCATATGAGACCCACATATGGGTCGTATTATCCGCTATGAATCGTAGCGGGGACTCGTGAACATGCCTTATGTTTACAAAATGTTACTTCTAATTGGTACGAGCCAGCCTACAACTCATAGTCTCCACTATGAGTCGTACATGTGCCTCGTACGTGATTCCAGTGTGATTTTTTTCTCAAGAACCTTTGGACTATGAGGCAACAAAATGACTCATAGGTCACCCTACGAGTCATACCTATGCCTCTTACCTGCAACCTGCAATTAGTGCAGTGTTAATTTTTGTGTGTTTCCCTTTTTGTTTATGGTTCTCTTTACTTCTTTCTTTTTTTGTGATGATTGTTTTGGGGATGATTGTGAATTTATGCTGCAATTTTCAGGAACAATGCCCCTATGACTAGAGGGGCTGCTATGATAGAATTTATTAGATGATTGAGGTATGAAAATACAGATAATGACCAGCCTGAGAGGTTAAGTGAGAGTACCTACCAGTCTAACACAGATGTTAATAAAGACTGGACAGAGTCCAATGACACATCTCAAGATATAATGGCAGTAGAGTCATCAATTAACCCATCTATCTCTGCCATTGATCCTTATCATCACAGATGGGGAATCAAGGACATGCAGGAGATCTATGAGAAGGGACTAGAGCCAATGGAATAAAGAAAACCTGTCAGACAGTTTCATGAGGAGCCTCGATTAAACGACTCAGGGTTGAGTCGAGTTCCTACTTTAGAGGTGGAGTTTGATCGAAACGGCATCCAGTGGTTATTAGAGAAGCCAGACATATGCCTGAGACATTTACTCTCGAGATAAGAATCTAGTGGCCCTTCAAAGACTCGTACCCCTCCCATGCCTGAGACATTTCCTCTCGAGCCAGTGACTAAAGAGTTGAATCCAGTTCCTACTACCTCCATTCTTACTACACCAGAGTAGCCACAACAGTTGACACCGAGGTGAGGCCATCCATAGCTACACCAACACTAGATTTTTCTACTTCACATATTACTTCTATAGACTTACCTATCATGTTTGCTTTTGCATTTTAAGCTTTGCTACACAGGTTGACTAGGACAGAGCCCTAGCAGGGCAACTTGATGAACCAGATCAAGCCATGGGTTCATTAGATAGTGTAGGACTCGTAGAAGTAGTCCAAGGCCTTCACCCTAGTTGAGTTGGATCAGAGGGTTAATGTAGTGGATGCTAGGGTCAATGCTTTTGAGGCTAGGGTCCAAAAGAGGCCTGAGGGAGCTCGTCCTGTAGATTCGGCTGTCATATAGGAGTTAGCCAAGTTCGAAGCTGACATGATGACATCATTAGCAGCCTCAAAGCAACCTCGGAGAAGGAAACTATAGGTGAGGACTTGTTTGATCTATTCCAAGATCGCCCACGTGCCCCCAGGAAGAGGCCTCTGGAGGGTGATGATGCAGAGGTGGCACAGAAGTGACATAGAACTATTGAGGAGGAGGCAGAGCTCGAGGAGCCGATCACTGACCTGGTGATTAGAGAGTCTATACAAACGGAGTAGCAGAGGCAGGCTCAAGAGCAGCAGAGATTACATGGAGCTAATACCTCGAGTTTACTTGCAGCCCTGACTACTTGAGAGGAGAGATCCTCAGGACTAGACTTATGCCGACGCTTGAGCAATATGTTCTTGCTACTTTTGACCCCCATGCTTACTACGTTTGAATACTCTGTTCCCATTACTATTTGTTTATACTATTTTTTTATTGATGTTTTTGGATAATTTGGTTTTTATTACTTTTTGGATGATATATTTATATTTGGTTTTATAATATATATCTACTTTGAGGACAAAATATTTTTTTTAGGGGGGTGTGGGGAGGTTATGAACTTGAGTGAAGTTTAAGTAGCTTTTAGTCCACAACTTTCCTATTTTTGAAATACCAAGGTTTTGTTGTCGTGTTTCTTTTTCCTTGTGGATGATTTTACTTTTATGTTGAACCGAAATATTTTAGGTATTGTAGATAATTTGTGGATATATGGTGACTAATGCTTTTGGCATGTATATAGTTTTGAATGATTTTATTGAATGTCTTGAAAAATGGGTACCCATAAAATATTTTGGGATTGTTGGTTAATATTGTAATCTTGCATGTGATTGGTTTGGAAATGTTTGTTCTGATGAAACGAAGGCAAGCTGATGCTTGAAGCATGACCTGTGAGTCTATGTTGATTATGTATGCAATGTCATGTGTGTGTGAGAGCTAATTTTCTCATATTCATGCATTATATACTGTTTCAGAACTTGCCTTGTTACTCTGAGATTGGATTGGAGATTTTGTTTATCAGGAAAGGATCTTAGGTCATTATTTTTTAAATTAGTCCACTTTTTCTTAAATGAGTCACCAAATGAAAGAGTGTACCCCTTGTTCCAAATGAATAAGCCTTGTATGTATCATCTTTTTCTTGATATCTAGCTAAACTAATCTTGTTTAGTGAAATACCTTGATATTTGCTCTAATCTATCCTTGAACATGTGAATCTTGAGTGAGGCAAAAAGCCTAAGTTGAGGGTGGCTACCAAAAATGAGGTGATTGGTTGGGAATGAAAGAAAGAATGGAAAATCATGTACTAGGTGAGAGAAAAAGAAGACAATTACCCTTATAATGAGAAAAATATTAAAATGAGTTCAAAAATAAGGCATGAGCTGAAAAATGAAAAGAAAGTACCTAGAAAATCTTGAAAGTGAAGAATAAGGGAGGAAGAAGTGATGATGGTTGAGTTATTAAGTTGAAAATGTTGAAAAACATGGTTCAAGGATAGGTTTTAGTCACTAATTGCCCAAAAGTACCTTATCAAAGCCCTATGAACCTACGTTACAAGACTATGAAGTCCTAAAGTAATCCTGATCCAACTAGTCAACAATTCGAAGTGAGAATATATGGGCAAGCGTATGGTATTGGTTATCATGCATGAATCTCATTTGAGAGAGTGAGTATGCTTACACAATCCCTCAAACTTCTTTGATTACTTATTGAGTGAAAAAGAGGGATTTTGTTTCTATGAGGGCACTTGCAATGCATGGTTAACATTTGACTTGTACAGTGATTGTGAATTGTTAATACTCCTTAGCTTGATATAGTTGGATTGTCAAATACATCAATGTGCCTTGGTTTGCTTGGTAGCTATAAAATCTAGTTTGTAAGATGCTAGTTTGGGTACCTGAGCTGGAATTGAGAGAATTATATGCCATTAGAATGATTGTCATGTACTTATTGTCTATGTAGCTCGAGTCGTCACTTGAGGACAAGTAACAGTTCTAAATTGAGGGTGTTGATGTGCTGCCAAAATCCAATACATTTGATGCCTAAAACAAGGGCTTTTTCAAGTTTTTAATGGTACTTTTTTATGTTTTTTATGTGTTTTATGTTTGTTTTTGTAGAAAATATAAGTTTGCCTAATTTTGAGGAAAAGTAGCAGATTTTGTTGAATTTGAAGACCTATGAGACACACTACAAGTCGTTTCCCAAGGTACGAGTCATAGGTGGTAGTCGTAATGATTAATAGCTTCCAAATGAAAAAATTAGAGAAACTAAAGTCAGTCATACGAGCCCAAGATACAAGTCGTAGACTAGACCACAACTCATAGTATGGATCGTAGCAGATAAATCCAAAATACTAAGTGCTGACTACGAAAGCCTGATTATTACTCATAAGTCACCCTATTAGTCGTGCTACAGCTTGTCACTACTGCCAACCAATTTTTTCTTATATATTTTAGATCCTTTTTGTAAATAGTATAAATAGTTTAAGTTAGGGCTTTAAAAGAGAATAATCCTAAAGAATATTATTGAAGATCAGATTGTAGAAATTCTTGAATATTTTTAGAGAGCGTATTATAGGGCTTAGTGTAGATACTTAGGGTTTTACTTTGAAGACCTTATTTGGGATTTGAAATTACTTGTAATTAAACTCCATTCTTCAAGCTTGTGATTTCAACATCAAGGTGCTTTTTGTTCTTCATTTTCTTTGGGTAATTTGTCAACCATGTTTATTTTATTCATTGTTTATGATTTTGCCCTACCTATGAGTAGCTAAACCCCCATAACTTGGGGTTGTGGGAACCATGAGTTGCTAGCTTCTAATAACTTGGATTATTTGCATTTATTTGATTGGGTATTTGCATGTATTGTCCATTTTCCTTCGGAATGGTTGTTGTTTGGTGGTGGCCACCACTAAATCCCGTCTAGAGTCATGATCCTGACCAATGTAGTGATGAATAGGAAAAGAAAATAGGTGACAATATTCGATTGATGTGTTCTCATCTAACCAACCAAACTCGACCAAGGAGAGGTTGATTGGGACAATGGGTAACAATTAGTTGGAACACCATAGTTCCCAACTAAGCGCCATGGTAAATTTCGACCTTCACCTTTACAAGAGGGCTGGAATAGCCTAAGTTACTGTCCAGCATGCAATGTCTCAATTACAGTTGTGTTATCCTGGGTATTTGAGTTAGTGAATCATGGGGAACACAATTCTCAAGTTGCTTCTCAAGTTGATTTTCTCTTCGTGGTCAGTAGTATAGTTTTTGTAGTTATTTTATTCCAATTCTCAAATCCCCCCCCCCCCCATTCTAGAGAATATAGTCAATTGGTACTTGAAATAATTGTTGATGAATCAATTTGGTCAAACCTCGTATTCCCTATGGATTCAACCCTAGCCTATGGTTAGGTTTATAATTGATAGCGACAGCTTTACTGTTGAAGTGTGCACATCAACTGCCACCAAAACTTGGCGGGAAACTATGCGAAGCTATGACGATAGGCTACAAGTGTGTGGCAACCCAGGCAGGTTCTGGACCCTGCTCAGCAATATAACTAGCCACCCATCTTATCAAGTTGGCTCATCACTTTGGATCTCTCATAACTAGTGGGTTCCTCATTTTCCCCACCCTATAGTCAAACTCTGCAATGGATCTGGGGGTTGGGAACTCTAGTCCGAAAAGCATCCAATGGATGGTGGTTTCAAATATATCCACCTGTCGGCCCCTCACTCTAATCTCGATCAGTCCAGGCTAAGCGAGAGGATTCTTCCCTTTGGGAAGAGTGTTGTGAATAGTGGCTGCATATGAAGCATAGAACTCCCTCACCATGGTCAGGGATTTATTGTCAAAGAGACCGATATAGTCAGCCACTGGAGCCCGATCCAAATTATCGTGTCTTGGAGACCGGGGACACAGTTGAGGCTATCTGAGATGACTCTGGGCTCCTTATAAATAGAGCGGACTGGTTTGCCCTGCTCTATCTGCAGCACATCCTCAGGATAAATGTTCTGCATACCGGGACACACTATCGACTAGTAAGAACGTCAGGTGGTGATGAACGGGGAAATGTAGAGGACTACATCTCAGATCCATCCTCAGAGATGGACTCCTCTCTGGATTGAGTCATTTGGGTTGAATCGCTCCTGTTGTTACCTCTCTCATCAGACTGGGGAGGGCAGACGACAAGAGCTTGAGTGTACCTAGCCCTAGCAACAACTCTGGTATGTGGTCTAGCCACCTATGGGTCCGGGTCGATTCTGAGGTCCTCTAATGAGCCACTCGGTGTTCTGGCCTCCTGCTCATCATCCGAGGACTGCTCTCGGAGCCTCCTCTGTAAGGCCTAAATCTCATCATGTTTGGCTTATGCGGCGATAGTACCTGAAACATGAACATATACGTACGTTGGTTACCCTTACAAATTAAAAATTGAAATCCAAAAATATTCGGCTTATGTTGCAGAAAGGTCTATGAAAGCATCTTTATGGGCCGTAGTTTGTACTACAAATCATAATGAGCTTTCATAACATAGTGGTCCAAACAATTTTTGTCACTGGAAATGTCTATGAGACCAGGCACGGCTCGTGAAGAGGTTTACTACTCGTAGAGTGAGTTGCAGAGAATTCCAGTGTGTGAATTTATACCAAGCAAGGATCTACGAGACCTATCTACAAGCCATGAAGTATTCTACAATTCTTAAAAGGTCTCATCTGATGGATACTCAAAAACTTTAAGTTTCTAAAATCTTTTACGAGGGGCAATTACGATTTGTGGAATGATCCACGGGCCATAAAAGCCACTCGTAGACTAAAAAACTCAGTTACCTGAGTTTCTAAGCCCATCACAACAGACCCCATACGAATTTTTCAACATCAATTCTACCAGCATCGAAGCAAAACACATACACCCACATGATTCTCATACCACAACCAATACACCAACATGTCATTCAACGTATATACCCCATCGAAAATGCTTGACATATTTCCCCAACTATTTCGACCACATGAATAATTACTCAACAAAATTACACACTATATCATTGTTGACACCTAATTTCGACCAACCTATAATCCATTTTAGGTTGCCACTTGATTAAAATAGGTATTTTTGAAATTTTTAAATAAACGTGTTTATATTCAATTTTTCCAAATAATTATGTATCTTAATATAACTTTTAAAACATTCAAAATTTTGTTCACTAATTATTTTGCTATTTTAAAATTTTGTTTTGTCATTATACTATTAATTATTGCTATTTATCTTATGGTATTTATTATTTTTTTATTGTCATATTTTAAATATAACAATCCCTTTTAAACATTTTATCTTATGGTATTTCTGTTCAAACAATCCCTTAAACATTTTAGTTAGTTGTTTGCTCCTCTTCTCGAATTACAGTCGACAACTTCACATGGTTAGCTTTGTAAATTGGAAGCTCTAGTTGATTCTCAAATACTCAAAACTCTTAATTATTTTGGGATGTGATTAATTCTGTCATTCTTCGCCCGTTTGGTTGATTTTATGATATTGTTTTTAATTATAATAATTTCGTGATTAACGTAAAGTTTGTCTATAGTTACACTTGCTTGTTAAAAGAATTATGTAGGAATATTGATATTCTTGCAACTCTTTGAACACTTTAATTAGCTTAATACTCTCCTTTTGACCGTATCATCCTATTTGAAATAAAATATCTTAATATTTCTTTAATTACGGTAAGAACCGTTCGATTGACTGATTCTTTGACATCAAATATTCTTACCTTTTAGTCAGTTCCTTTCTACAGTCATGACTATTGACATCAAATATTCTTACCTTTTAGTCAGTTCCTTTCTACAGTCATGACTATGTGCTATTTATGGTAAAATATAGCATGTTAGTAGATCTCTCTTGCCTTATTAAACTTAGATTCTTACACATTCTTCTATGCTAAATTTGATTAATCTCTGCACATGATTGATTCAACTTCTTTGATTAAGGAAAATGTTTCCCATAATTCCCTCTTAATTGATTCTCCTTCCTTCTATTTGTTGTTTCTACTTGCAATATAATGTGGCTTCCTCTCCTCACTTTTGGACAGAATTCTACACACAGACTCTACTCTACATTCTTTTCTTCTATAAACAATTCTCACCATTTTTCCACTACATAAGATACTTCACAAAACCTCATATACGACAAAATAATAGACTCCATAGATATATTTTTACACTTCTTCTCTCAACACATTCACGAGAATGAGTGAAACAATTCACACAATTCTGCAAATATTGTTTCTTTCAATATAGATACTTCTTACTCCTAAAAAAGATATTCTGAAAAAGAAAAGGGAAGCAGTAACATTTTCTCTCACTCTCAAAGTTCAAAGTTCCTCTATTTTGTTTGTTTTAAGGTGAGGAAGATTATTTAAAAATCATTTTATTTATTTGATTGGATTTGCCTTTTTTAGCGGGGTTTTTAATCAATTCAAAACATTGAAGAGCTGACCGGAATGAGATTTGGATTGTGTTCTTTACTGTTCAATGTTTTATTTTCTTTTATATTTTGGTATTTATTTTTGATTTATAAAAACTCCATAATAAAATTTGGGGCTACTGTTGATATGGGGGGTGGGGAATTATGTGCTACTTGTTTTCCATTATTTATTTTTTACTTTTCTTTCTTATATGATATGTGTGGTAAAAGAATATGCTTATTAAGATTAACTAGTTCACCACAGTTATTTAATTATTTTTCAGATTAAAGATTTTTGAAATATTAATTTTTATCGATATTTACTTGCTATTATATGAACTTAGTGGTGTAAATTTCAATATGGTTTCTATTTGAAAAGCCTTTGTCTTAAGACAATTTTGAATAGAATATTTTTTATTAATTTCTAAACTTTTGTAACACCTCATAAAATTATCGAAATGCCCCTAGAACATAATCGTGTGCATAACGTGTCTTCCAAAACTCCGATGGAAAATTCGAGACTAGATTTGCAATCAAAGCAGAAAATCGAGGGGGAAAATGGTTTCGATCCAATTTTAGAGCGGTCGCATCAAAAAATAATTTTCACTAATTAATGTAAAAATAGTGTTGATTCGCACCTTTGGCGCGATGCGGAGGGGGCGCAGAATAACACTTGTTCTTTTATTTAATGTTTCGACGGGAACTTGAAATTATAAAAATTCACAAAATGTACTGATCCGCTCCCCTGGCATGTCGCGGACTAGCGTATGAGTTTTAAAAAATTTTCTTTTAATTTAGAAAGGACCTTTTGGTCATTCCCCATCCTATCCTAAGTCTCAAAATGTATTTTAAAACCTTGTATTCGTACAAAGGGTTTCAAAACCCATTATTTTCTCTAAGTCTAAAGCGTATGTTCTGCGAGAAGAGGAAGAAAGAGCTTGAGGGTTTCCAGGTTTGGGATCAATTCCTTATAGAAGGATGAGTAATTCTTCCTCCTAGTTATGCAAGCCTAAACTTAAAGCATGGGATTGTTATCCCATATGTCCCATAGATGGTCTTATATGAGAGTTGACAGTTCTTGAGTCTACACACATATTTTTTGAAGTATTATCTTGATTTAGTTCTTGAATTAATTTTCTATGATATTAATGAGTTTCTCGTATACAATAATATCTTGAGAATGTTCTTGAAATTGAGTATTCATTTGGTTGTATGTTCATACATTCATTTACATGAACCCTACTTTGAGATCTATGATTTCTTTTATATACTATTTTGAAAGACTGAGATTTGATAGTCATATTGAGCATATTAATCCTGATGATTTCTTTTAGCATACTTTATTGAGTTTCATGAATATAACTGTTGAGCATGAATAAGGATTTGAGAGAGAGTTTTGGTGTTACGCAAAGATTATTTTTAAAGCATGAGTTTTTTAAGGAAACACTTGACATGTTAATGAGTTTTGATTAAATTGAACATTGAATCTCAATGACATTTTGAGTATATGTTTTTAACAATGTAAATATATTTTTTAATAATAATTTCATTGATAAATGATGGTGATAGATGATATGAGTCTTAAAGTATATTGATTTGATAGATAAGTTGTACATGTTTTAGTATTGGGAGCATTATTGAGCACCGAGTTAGGTGAGGAGTATCACCCCAAGACTGTATTTTCCAGTGTAGGATAGTCGTGCAACATGTTCTGATAGCTCTTGTTCCAAAGGTTGGACAATTCTCTTTGGATCCAAGAGAGATAGAGGTAGAGATATTACATTCTTTACCGTGGCAAGTGTAGGCAGTATAGCAAAGATGCTAATTTATTGTGCACCACCTAAATTAAAGGTCATGGGATAGGATAGATATCGATTAAGAGAATCTATCAAGTAACATTGATTGAGCATGAATTTCCAACGGAATCTTTCCTTTCTTTCCAAATGTACATTATAACAAGCATGATTTACCTTAAATTGCATTTTTTACTTAGTTAAGATGAGTTAAGTCTTCTGATGTCGAGTTGATTTTATTGTTATATTATTCTACATGTTCCGATTTCATTCAACTATTTTACATACCAGTACATTCCAAGTACTGGCATCACTCTGGCGCTGTATCATTTTATGATATAGATACATGGGATCGAGATCATGAACAGGTGCATCCGTTGAAGATCCTTGGACGCTCAGTGGATTGGTGAACCTCCCTTACTTCAGAGGGTTCACATGTTGTTTTTCATCTTGCTTTAGAGTTTGATACTTATTAGCTTTATTTGATTGAGGTAGCCATAGGTCTGTCATTGGAACTACCTAATAGTGATAAAGGCTTCATAGACTAGAGTCGGATTGTTGATTGATAAGTTGTGAGCTAGTTCTTTCCATTAACCTTTCATTATAATATTATTTTGAGATTAGAGGACGATGTGCCCATTTACTGCCTTTTATTTTTCAGTTGATTAGTAGAATGTACAAATGAATGAATGTGATGAGGTCAAGTGGTTCGCTTGCGTACTAGCAATAGTCTTTGAGAGTCGGTTATATCTATGATACCCTCCCGGGGTGTGACAAACTTGGTATCAAAGCATTAGTTCCAGAGTCCTAGGGAGTCTATGAAGCCATGTCTAGTAGATTCCTTATTATTGGTATGAAGAGCTCCACATCCATAATTTCAAGGCTATAAGACATTTAGGAATTGTCTCCCTTCTTTCAAATTCTAAATTGTGTAATAGAGTCAAATTCTGTGAAAGTTCTTTTCTAAATTATGCTTTCCATGATTGCAGACCATGTCTTCTAAATGCACCATGGACTTGAAGGATACCATCAACACTGAGAAGCTTGAGCCTACTACTCAGCTTATTGTGCATAGTCAGTGGGTAGAAGACAATAAGAAGAGTGAGATGGAAGAAGCTTGGGGTGAGAAGGGAAATAGGTTTCCCTTTTTGCAGAGACCTTAGAGGTATATGCCACCACTAGTGAGTGCATAGACATCCAATAGTGGATATGATCAGAAGCCGAGAAGAAATCAACCTTTCAGGATTTGGAACCCTTCATTTCAAGAAAGTGTGGCTTGAATATGAAAAGGGAAGCCACTATGTAGAAGGTGTGGAAAACTTCATTTGGGATGGGGGTTTTTTGGGCACTGATGGTTGCTTCAGATATGGCCAAGCGGGTCATTTCTTGAGGGATTATCTAAGTTAAGTCAACAAAGCTCAATCCGCTAGATCCACTCCACCATTTAGAGAAAGTCAAAGAGGTCCTACTCCTACCACGAGCAAGGCCATAGACCAATTATGTGCCATAATAGTTGCCTTGCTCGTGGAAGCACTCTGAGATGTTGTGACAGGTATAAGTTGAGGCTTTACTTTCTTTTGATGTTATCTATGAGAGAAAAGTTTATGTTCCAAGAAATTAATGTCGCCAACTAACCGTGAGATCTGAAGTCCTGTAGAATCATAAGTAGAGTTGTTACCCCTGAGCTAGAAAGATGATGAGGGAGAGGAGGAGACTAGGTAATAAGAGTGGTGATTGATTGAGGCTTATAGTTAGAGATATATATTCATTAGGTAATCAGTGAGCTGATGAGTCGACAACCATAAGTTTGATGAAATAGTCGAAAGTTTCCTATAATTGTCATGATGAGGTATGGAGAGAGTTAGTGTTAGAATGTGTTAGAGCGTGCCCAAGAACTAGAAGGAAGTGTATGTTGATGTATTGTAGTATTCATGTTGTTGCTGGTGAAGTGTATAACTTGAATAGGGGAAAGAGTGTCTCCAATATGATAGATCTAAATTAGGCTTATCATTTTTATTTGAAAGTTCATGAGACTCATCAAGTTAGGAGCTTAGTCAGATAAGGAGATATGATTAAATAGGTGAGTGGTGCTGATTTATGAGGAAGGGAGGCTTGATTGAGTACTCGCTATGGGATTTTAGTGTGATTATGTTCCCTAAATATTTATCTAATAGTTGTAAATTAGCATTAAATGAAGTGTGTGATAGATGGACATGTTAAAGACCCTAAGCTTGAATTTTGGAGGAGTAGTGTGAAAGAGGAGATAGTACCATGAGAGTGATAGTCTTAGTTGAGGATTTTCTCTAAGAGACTTGCCATGGTGTATGAGGAAGATAATTTGTAAGGAAAGTGACGCTATGAGTAGGCTAGCAGTGCCCCTTAGTTGAGACTAGTGAAACGAGGATAGCTTAATAGATAAGAAGAGACTTGAGATACGTATCCATGATTGTGTAAAGATGTGTGAAGCTCTAAGTTATGACTGCTATAAGAATCTAGACAATATCTTTTTGAGTTTAATGTGATGTAAGTTGAGGTAAGCATTCTATGTCATCCGGAGCAACTAAGTTAATTGGGGGTTTTATGGATAGATGATTAGGAGTTTTCCATTATAGTCTAAGTCATATACAGATGGGTTTATAAGAGCATAGAAGTTGAACGTTAGTAGGAAAAAGAAGAGGTTAGATTGTAAGAGTCGTGGGAAGTGGTCATGTGCACCATAATAAAGCTAATATAGAGAGATTTCCATAGAGACAGAAAAGGATCTAAGAGTGATATTATTGAAAAGAGTCTGAGTAGGCAAAAGATGAGGTTAGATTGTAAGAGTTGTGGGAAATGGTCATGTGCGCCATATGAATAGCAAATATAGAGAGATTTCCATAGAGATAGGAAAGGAGCTAAGAGTGATATTACTGAAAAGAGTCTGAGTGGCTACTTAAATAGGTGTGACTATAGCATGACACAAGAGTTTAAGACATTTTTGTAGATAGTGATTCCCTGATTGTGTGGAGATATTGCTTACAGCCTAGTACAAAGTATTGATTCACAACATAGAGAGACAACCCTTGATCTAAGGGGGAGATGATGTGAGAAATCGAAGTAGATCTTGAGTTTGATAGAGATGGGTCGATCGATATGAGACATCAGTTCTTATCATATCATACGTTCCTTATTCTTCCATTGAGGTGATATTCTCATCACTTTTAGTATGCAATTGACATGCATATGGCCAAGTCACATATATGACTTATAGATTGTTACTCGAATTGTGAGGATGACAAGTGATAAAGTCATTCATTAATATTTATCTTACCCCATGAATCCAAGAGTTTCCAGTCCTATGTTGAAGGAGATATGACCCACGTTTTGTACTATGTATAGTTCTGTGAACTTAAAATGAGTCTTGATAGACAAGAGAGATTGTAATCTATGAATGTTCTCAGATAAGATTTCTCGATTGAATCGTGCTAGTAATCTTTCATTCCAATCCCTTTGATTAATCCAGCTTCCTAGCCTTGATAGAAATATTGATGATAGTAAAGGAGTGATGGTTGATAAGAGAGAGTGAGAGTTCTTGATTCTGATGTTATCTTACGTATATACTAACCTTCGGCTTGTTATGCCATTGTTGATGGTACTAGACGAGTTATGGACGATGGGAGAGAATGAGTGCTCCTGAATTATGATAAGGGAGTTAAGTTCCTATCCTTGAGTTGATGTTCCTTTTGAGCCTCTGCGCACTTGATGTTCACGCTCCAGTAGTAAAACGTCGCAGTCAAGTATAAACCTAACCAGAGGTTAGGGTCAAATCCATAGGGAATATGGAGATTGACTATGTTGATCTACTAACAATCATTTCAAGCATCGATTAGTATATTCTCTAAAATGGGAGGTTATGTGATTCAAAATTAAGAACAAAAATAAACTCTACGCTATTAATGTGAGAAGATGATCAAATTGAGGGACAACTTGGGAATTGTGCTTTCCATGATTCATTGACTCAATTACCATAGACAACATGACTCTAATTAGGAAATCGCATGAAGGATGGTAACTTAGGTTTGTCCAACCCTCTTGTGAAGGTGAAGGTCGAATTTCACCATGGCGCTTGGTCGGCAACCATGGCGTGCCAACTAACCATTACCCATTGTCCTAGTCAACCTCCCCTTGGTCAGGCTTTGTTGAATAGATGTGAACACATCAATCGAATCTTGTCATTTACTTCCCTTTTCCTATTCGTTACTACCTTAGTTGGGATCATGATAGTAGACGGGGTTTGGTATTGGCCACCACCAAATTAACAATCAAAGTGAAGGGAAATACACAATACATGGAAAAACCCCATCAAAGAAATGCACAAAGTCTAGGTTATTTCAAGTCAACTACTCATGGTTCACACAACCCCAAGTTTTCGGTGCTTAGCTACTCATGGTTAAAGCAAAATCAACAAGAATGAATATGAGAGGCATGGTTGAGAAATTACCCAAAACAATAAAGAACAAGCAAACCATCAAGTTGAAAACCACAAGCTTGGATTAATGGAAAATAAGCACAATATGATTCTTCAATCCCCAAAAGTGGATCTTCAAATAAAAAATGAAATCTACACTAAACCCTAGAAAGTATTCAAGAGAGAACATTCAAAGTGATGGAATCTTAAACATATTCAAAAAGTCTCCAGCTAAAATCCTAAGATTAACTATTTATACTATTTATAAAAACACCCTAAAAATCCAATAGAAAATACAGCTAGCAGCAATTATGCCTCGCAGATAAGACTCATAAAGTGACCTACGAGTCATAATCAGGGTTTCGTAGTCAGCACTTAGCCTTGACTGCTAGGACCCACTGTTACGAGTCATTGCTTGGGATACTACTTATATGCTCTTCTCACAGTCTAGTCCTGTAGTTCTTGGTCCAAACTTTTGACTCACTATTCCTTGCTACGATCCCCACCTATACGAGTTGTAATGAGACCTATTACTTATAAGGTGGCCTCGTTGGCTGACCTTCACTTTGCAAATTCTTAATTTTGCTCATTGTTTCTTGCTACGAGGGCACCTTACGACTCATAACTTGGGCTACGACTCATAGGGTGGCTCATATGTCTTGTACTTTAGAAAAATCAGCAATTTTCTCCCAAATCATGACAACTTATATTTTCTGCAAGAACGTTGAAAAAACACATAAAAACCATATAAAGTCGTATTAAGAACTTGGAAATTCCCTTGTTTCATGCATTAAAGGTGTTGTATTTGGACAGCAAATCAACACCCTTAACTTTGAACTATTGCTTGTCCTCAAGTGTTAACTCAATCTATGTAGACAATGAGAAACACATAGCAATTACTCTAATGGCCGATACATCACTTAGCTCCAGTTCAGTTACCCAACTCTTATTTTCAAAATCTGATTGCAAAGCTACCAAGAAACTAATGAACAGTGATGCATTTGACAATCCAACAATGACAAGTAGAGTATCATAAATCCACAGTCACTGAACAAGTCACATGTCTATCATGCAATGCAAATGTTGTCACAGAAAAGAAGTCCCTATATTACACTCAAAAAGCAATCAATGTTTGGGGACTATGCAAGCATTCTGACTCTCTCAAATGAAATTCATGCCTGATAACCAACACCATAGGCTTGCCCATCTACTCATACTCCGGACTATTGACTAGTTGAACTAGGATTAGTTTAGGACTTAATAGGCTTGTAATGCAGGCTCATGGGGCTTTGGTATATCATTTTAGGCATGTAGTCATTAAAAGTTATCCTTAAACCATGTTTGTCAACACTTTTACCTCCATAACTCAATCATTTTCATTATATTCTCCCTCATTTTTCCTTTTTAAGCTTTTCCAGATGCTTTATTTTTCCTTTTCAGTTGTGCCTTATTTTTGAACACATTTTGCTTTTGTTTTCAATCTAAGGCACTTTTCTTTTCTTTTTCTCGCACCTGAAACATGGTTCTTTTCTTCTTTTATTCCTTCTCAACTAACCACCTCATTTTCATTACGTTACCATAATAAAGGCCACCCTCAACTTACGTTTTTAGCCTGAGGTGAAGTACACGATATCCATTCCCTAAACTTGGGCCACTTTTGATAGCCACCCTCAACTTGGGCCTTTTGCCTTAGTTAAAGTTCTTATATTCAAGGATAGAGCAGGGTCAATATCAAGGTATTTCACAAAACAAAGCTAGGATAGCTAGGTGTCAAGAAAGAAAAGGTACATGTAAAGCTCAGACATTTCGAACAAAGGATTAACTACTACATTTGGTAGGTCATATAGGAAAAAGTGGGCTAACTTAAAAGAACAATGGCCTAAGATCCTTTCCCAATCAGCCATATATCCAGTCTAATCTTAGGGTAACAAGGCAAGTTCTGAGTCAGTTCGTAATGCATGAATATGACAAAATAGGTTCATACACACATGGCATTGCAAACACAATGACATGGACTCACATGTCATGCTTCACGCATCAACTTGCCTCCTCTTTATCAAAACAAACATTGCGAAATAATTATATGCAAGATTGCAATGGTAACAAACAATCCCAAAAAATTTAAGGTACCTAATTTTTAAAACATTCATAAAATCATTCAAGATTATGCACATGCCAAAAGATAGGGTATTCAATTTTTAAAACATTCATAAAATCATTCAAGATTATGCACATGCCAAAAGATAATAATCACTATATATCTACAAATTATCTACACTACCTAGGCATGCCGGTCAAATAGAAACTAAGATATCCACGAGAAAAAAGAAACATAGAAAGAAAACCTTGGGATCAAAAATAGGGGAAGTTATGGACTCAAGGCTACTCAGACTTCATCCTGATCCATAACTTCCCACACCCCACCAAAAGAAAATACTTTGTCCTCAAAGTAAATATATATATAACAAAAACAAAAGTTTAAAACCAATCATTCACATCATAATTAAAACTAGACATCCAAAATAAAAACAGTTAAAGATATCCAAAAACCAACATAAAAAAATGTCTAAAACAAGAACAAAATATCCATAAGGACTTGGGTCAAAATTATCGAACATAAGTTGCTCAAGCATCGATCATCTGATCTTGGGGTCCTTAGGGGTCCTAAGGTCCAATCTTCTCCTTAGTGGTCTGGGCTAGAGCTGTACCAGAGCTCCCAGCTCCCTATGCTATCTGTTACTCCTGATCTCTCTTTATAGCCACCATAGCCAATGATTCCTGCACCACCGCATCCATAATCTGCTCCTCTAGTGCTACAAGCTCATAATCGATCTTGGGTCTCTTCTAGCTCATTATTGCATCATCACTCTATAGGGGCCTCTTCTCCTGGGCATACGGGTGGTCATCAAATAAGTCAAACATATCATCACCCATCGATGCCTCCTCTGGGGCTACTATCGGAGACGCTAACATCTTTAATAGGTCAGCCTTAAACTTGGCCAACTCATCCTTTACAATAACTATGTCAGCAGACCGTGCATGCTCAAGTCTCTTCTGGGCCCTTTCATCAATGGCATTTACTCTGGCATCCACTACTCTAACTCTCTGGTCTACCATCTCACGAGTGTATGCCTTAGCCCTCTCCTCTGACTCCTGGACCATCTGATGAACCCAATGTTTAAGCTGGCTCGTCAACCTGCATAGTTAGAGCTCTATCTTTGCTAACCTGCGCACCACAACCTGTAAAGGAAAACCAGACATAAGAGGATAGTCCGCGGAATCAACCTGAGTAGTGGAAGGTGCTAGTTCAAGTATGTCTAAGGATGGCATCACCTTAGTATCAACAGCTTGAGGTGGCTCTGAAGCAACAGGAGTAGAACTGGTGCTAGTTGGAATTGGCTCTTGAGTCTACGACTCTAGAGGAAATGGATCTGGAATAGGAGGAGAAGTTGCTCGGTGTAGGGCCACTAGGTTTTTATCAGCCTTAATCAGACTGATGTCCATAGTGCGTATGGCCTCTACATGTGGGTCCAATTAGAGGAAGACACATACCCCTGCCTCATTACACAATCTGTGTATCAGGATGGGAAAAGGCAATGAGGTCTGGGTACAAATTGTTGACCATTGATCAGCTTGGCCATGAATCGGGTCCAATCAATTTCATAGATAGCTAGAATATTGGCTAGTAGTACAACTCTCTCCAAGGTGATCACATTATCCGTAAAAGTAGGCCTGATGAGCCAATAGATAATAGACCACCAAAATTTGGGCCGAAATGAGAGGTGGGATTTTACGATCTGATTAGCATGGTTTGTGACTCACGTAGGCTCAAAACCCTTCTCACAAATCTGGCTAGCTATACACTTTGAGAAGCTCAATTTATATCTCCACATTATTCTCATTCACCACTTTCCTCATCTTTGCGATTCTATCATCATACTCTACGGTGGAAAGAGGTATCCTGTAGTTCAGCCTGAACTGAACCCTCCTAATAGTCTCCTGAAAGATTTCCACTATCTAACCCCTGACTAAGACCTCTCGCAGCATCAGTCGCTCTATAGGTTTCTCCACTCTAGGAAGATCTTGGAGGATAGTGGCATAGTAGGCAGTGTAGATTTCCCAGACTAGATATAGGGAATACTTTCCCAACCTCTGTGATAGCCATCCAAGCCCATGATGCTCGATCTCTGCCTCCAAATATGGCACCCTACTCAATCCGGAGTCATTAAACCTCAACTCTTCGTGAAATTGCCAAACAGGCTTTCCCTGCCCCTTTAGCTCCAACCCCTTATCATAGATAGCTTTCATCTCCTCAATTCCCCATCTGACATTTCTTGGGTCAGTAGATGAAACGGATGGGTCAACTGGGGGCTGTGACTCTATAGTATCATGAGGGTCTAGGATGCCTCCTGTGAACCAGTCTCTGAGTGAGAGGGGCTTCTACCCTACCCGTCTTCAATGCCCTCCTCGTCAGGCTGGGAGGAACTAGTAACTTCCATCAAGGTTAGTGCAGCTCTGGCTCTAGTCTTGGGCATAGTTACCCCGGGGTCAATCCTAACTCTTTGGACCTCCTCAGATGCTTTTGACTGATTATCGTCTGATGGTTCATCCCTCAATCGTCAACCCAAAGCTTTAATAGCTTCCTTTCTAGCCTTCAAAGCCATAGAACCTAAAAATTACATTGCAAACCCATAATGAGCACCATAATGTATTGGTAATCCAGAATCAGTAAGCAAAAGAAACAAGAAGAACCAAAGACTATAAAGAGCAACGCAGAAAAAAAATTACAGAATCAGTTGCACGTCTATAGGTACGAGGAATGAATACGACTCGCAGGGTGACCTACATCTCACAATAACCTCGTAGTGCTAAGGTTCTTGAAAAAATAACATTCTAATCATAGATATGAGTCTCAGGTATGACTCTTAAGATGACTTATGAGTAATAACCTAGATCAAAGTAGGTAATATAATAAAATTTTGGACCACGGCAAGTCCTACGAGTCCCTCACTACGAGTCGTAGGCGGGTTTTTATGGCAAGTGTTAAGGGACCATTGGTGACTATTGCCTCATACAAGGGACCACTATGACTCGTAGGGTGACATACGAGTCATAGGGGTCCTTGTAGCAAAAAATAGAAGGCACTTGTGATGCCTTTAACCTTTCCACACAACCCAACAAACCATGAAAAATAAGAGTAAACATTATCGAAGCAAGAATTTTTAAACAATATTTCGAGCACACAGGTAAACCCAATACTAAATCATGATAATCGTAAATCAGCACTCATCCCCCAATATTCTATAAATGCACAACATGATCAAATAACAGCTCCGACTCATTGTCGAGGAATACTTAAGATCAATCAATTCCCAAGCTTATAATCTTCAGCACAGTACATAGCAATGGAGATTCAAGAGAGTCCAAAATAAATACAAACAAGGATATCACGAATGATCATGTTTAAACACACACCAATAGCCCTAAATTTCAACCCCGACATGAATTCAAAAATTTATCAACCAAAAATCATGTGCGACACATATGATCACCATACCATCATCACAATCACACAACAAGAACAATCATACCATTTAAAATTCACACTACAGGGTTCAAATCAACCCAACCCTACATCTCATGCTTACAAAATCATTTTCTCATAGGTATACTCACTATGATGATCAAACATACAATCATCTGTAATATATATATATATATATATATATATATATATATATATATCTCATCACATGAGTGTGCCAAAATTAACCAAGGAAACTTACCAATTGAGAGAATGAAGACCAAAAAGTGCAATGAGAAACCCAATAGGAGGCCGAAAACCCTAGAAAATAGGTTTGCTGGAAAAACTCATCGGAATCCGATGGGTGTAATGGATTAGTAGGGATTAGGAGTGGGAAAACTTTTGGAAGAAGGAACATTTAAAATAATGAGGGAAATAAGGTGTCAAATAAATATTTGATCCCTAATATACTCAACCGGGTCGGCTATTAAAATTCTGCATTTTGGGGCTACAAAACCCCGACTGCGAGTTGTAAGTCTTCCTATGACTCATAGGTCCCAGTCTCGTAGCAGATCCAACACTTAGAAAAATTTAGCTTTTATACTAGGGCACTACAAACCCCACTTACCACTCGTAGGGATCCTACAAATCATAAGGTTGGCTCGTAATGTGTGTACCAACTTTAATTTATCACTGATTCCTCCTACAAGGCATCACTACGAGTCGTAGTGTGCACTATGACTTGTAGGCCAGATCATAGAGCCTGCTCCAAATGCAATTTCCTTCAAACCTTCAAATTTTGATTGATACTTGCAAACCAAACCTCAAGATGCACCAATTTCCAAAAATAACACAACTGATTCAATGTTTCAACACTCAAAATAAACATCAATCCACTACCTAACAATTTAAACAACCAAAATAAACTTAAAAACAAACCAAAACCATAAAAGATACTTGAGTTACCTCCCAAGAAGTGCTTGTTTAACGTTGTGTCTCAACTTTGTCATCATCCATCACCAAAAATCTTTAATGGCACTAATTTCACTCTGAAACTAATCCGGATGATTCATTGATTGGTGGATGTCAAACACAACCTCTGCATCATTGACCCTAAATCAAAGTTGACTAGAATCCATATCCACCAAGGCTCTCCCAGTGGCCAGAAATGGTCTACCTTATATGATGAGTACCTGAAAATCGACTTCACAATCACAAAATCAGCAGGAAAGATGAATTTATCAACTTTCACAAGCACAACAAAAAGTATTCCTTCTGGCTTTTTAACAGTTTTGTCCACCATGAGCAATTGCATTCTTGTTAGAGTAGGAGAGCCAAGACTCAGCTTTTTGAACACGACAAGAGGCATTAGATTGATACTTGCTCCTATGTCACATATTGCTCTTGCAAATTCCACATCACCAATTGTACATGGAATAATGAATGCACCAGGATGCTCTCATTTTTGGGTAAGGCATTTGGTCAAGATGGAACGACATTATTGGAGCTCTTGCGAAAGCTCTTGGCTCAACATGCGCTTCTTTGTCACCAAATCCTTCATGTAGTTGGCATACCTGGGCATCTTTTCTAAAGCTTCTAGAAGGTGAATGTTGATGGACAATTGCTTTAGCATCGAGAGGAAGTGTTTGAATTTGCCATCCTCCTCCTTCTTCTTAAGTCTTTGAGAGAAAGGTGTAGGAGTTTTCGGGATCACCATAGCCTTTTCTTGCTCTCTCACTTCTTTGCTTTGCGTCCCATCCCTTTTCAAACCTTTATCCTTATCCACAACTTGGTTATCTGTACCCTTCTCACAAGTTTCATCCTCAACCACCGACATAGGGGGATCGATGGTACTTTTACCACTTTTAGTCATGACCGCCATGCAATGCCCCTCATTCTTGGGATTTTGAACCGTATTGCTTGGTGCATTGGTTTAATTGCGAAGACACTTGCCCAAATTGTTGTTCCAATTGTTTGATAGCCAACGAGTGAGACTTTATCTTTTACTGTATGCTTGAAATGTCCAATTTCATTCCTTCTAAGGTCTCATCTTGATGGTCGGATCTCTTCAACAACTTGTCAAACATCTCTTCAATTCTAGAAGTACTTGATTCAGCATCACGGTTATGGGGCGGCACATAATGAGCATTTCTATAACCATCTCTTCTACCCCATCGGCATTCGGTAATCTTTTCCTTTTATAATAACCACTCAGTTGTCTCTATATGCACCATCACAATTATAGTTTCGACTTTGATTCCCGGAACCTTGCCTCCAATAGCCTGAATTGGACTCTTAGGAGTTGTTCCAGAAACCCGCTGATTAGTTACTCACGAAGCAAGCATCTTCATCAAAGAATTGTTCATCATATATGGGTGCCTTAGGAGGTTGGTATGTCACCGCTTGAACACTCGCTTGATTTTGCTTTAAGACCAAATCCATGCTTATGTGATGTTGGGCAAGTTGTTGCATGATCTCTTTATTGACTTTATCTTGCTTGTTGGTGTTTACTGTACAAGAAGTCTTCATGGCACCTCTAACTCTTTGACCCCATGATCTATTGGTTTTAACCACTTGCTCTATCCTTTTGGCGATCAATGGAAAAGGTTGATCAAGAAACATGCCTCCCGTGATTGTTCTGGTACAAGCTTGACTATTCTCGTCAAGTGCCTAATAGAAGATCTTAACCAATGCATCATCAACAATATTATGATCAGGAACCATTCGCAAACACTTGGTGAATCTCTCCTATGTGGTAGTAATAGAGTCACCGGACAATTGCTCAAAATTATTTATTTGGTCTTTGAGCTTAAGCTTATTTGACCTTGGAAAGTACCTTTCTAGAAAAACTCTCTGAAGCTCTACGCAACTTGTTATTGTTACTTGAGAAAGCTCAGACAACCACATAGTCGCATTACCAGTTAGTGATAATGGGAACACTCGCAAACCAACTGTATCAATAGAAAGGTTTTGTGTCCCCATGATACTTTTGCAAACAAAGATGACATTATGGAGATGATGATGGGGGTCCTCTGAAAGTAACCCTATGAACAACCCATGGTTTTCGAGCATTTTCAGTAATAAACTCAACACTATGAACTTGGCGTCTGCTGGTAAAAATGGCAACACTATAGCACCAGTAACGTCATGGTTATAGGGTTCAAGTGATATTGATTCCAACCATAAGCATTTTCGTTGAATTCCTTAAGTTGTGGCCTATTATCCCTTGGTGGTGGATTCTCCTCTCTTCCTATATCATCATTCACGTTCATTTCTTCCTTAACCGCAATATCCTCATTCACATGAGTCATTTTTCTAGTGATTCGACGGATCTCCAAATTGATCAAAGCTAAGGGATTGTCGTGGCTCCTTGTATTGGGAATATAACCTAGTACACCCTACAAATAGGACTAAACAACAAAAACAAAAATAAAAGTAAAACACAAGAGACTCTAGAAATTAACACTTGAAATTAACTACTAGTGAAATCAAGTCAAGAACCTAGTTATAATCCCTGGTAATGGCGCCATAAATTTTGATGTTCACGCTCCAACAGTAAAGCGGTCGTAGTCAAATATAAACCTAACCAGAGGTAAGGGTTGCATCCACAAGGAATATGGGGATTGACTATATTGATCCACTAACAATCATTTCAAGTATCAATTATTATATTCTCTATAATTGGGGAGGGGGGGTTTGTGATTCAAAGTGAAGAAAAAAATACAACACTGCGTTATTAATGTGAGCAGATGATCAAATTGAGGGAAAACTTTGAAATTATGTTCCTTATGATTCATTGACTTAATTACCCTAGACAACATGACTCTAATTAGGAATTCACATGCAGGACGGTAACTTAGGTTCTTCCAACCCTCTTGTGAAGGTGAAAGTCAAATTTCACCATGGCGCTTGGTCGGCAACCATGGGGTGCTAACTAACCGTTACACATTGTCCCATTCAACCTCCTCTTGGTCAGGTTTAGTTGATTAGACGAGAACATATCTATCGAATCCTGTCATGTACTTTCCTTTTCCTATTCGTCACTACCTTGACTGGAATCATGATAGTAGGCGGCGTTTGGTGTTGGCCACCACTAAACAACAATCAAAGTGAAGGAAAATAAACAATTCATGCAAAAAAAACCCATCAAAGAAATGCACAAAGTCTAGGTTATTTCAAGTCAAATACTCATGGTTTTCACAACCCCATATTGTGGGTGCTTAGCTACTCATGGTTAAAGCAGAATCAACAACAATGAATATGAGAGACATAGTTGAGAAATTACCCGAAACAATGAAGAACAAAGACACCTTCAAGTTGAAAACCACAAGCATGGACTAACGAAAAATAAGTACAATGTGATTCTTCAATCCCCCAAAGTGGGTCTTCAAATAAAAAAAATGAAATTTACACTAAACCCTCGAAAGTGTTCAAGAGAGAATATTCAAAGTGATGGAATCTGAAACATATTCAAAAAGTCTCCAATTAAAACTCTAACATTAACTATTTATACTATTTACAAAAACACCATAAATATTAAATATAAATGTCACACCCCATCCTAGGGTCGTGACCAGTGCCCTATAGGGGCACCTAGACACAAACTAATCCGAATTTCCCAATCTATCCAACCTGGAAACCTGCCGTAATTTTGGCAGAGTTTCCTCTGTTTTATTAGCTAACCTCACCTGCAATAAAACTCAGCAACATCCCAGACAACAATACAATACATAATTCTTTATACATATACATAAATGTGGGCCGACAAGGTCTCCGCTGCGGTCCTGCCGCCTAATA
>JAOTQR010077255.1:0-12320 GCA_025774065.1 Solanum ossicruentum | reverse complement strand
ACACACTCTCTATTAAAAATGTGAAGGCCCTTAAAAATATTGTTTGAACTATTTGCCCTTTATTAAAATACTCTACTTTAGATGAAATCATCTTTTCACTACTTTTTTATTGATTATTTAATCTTTTATTTAATTAGTTTCAAGATTCACTTTTGGATTAGAATTTATTTGTATTTAGGATTCACTTTTGATTAGGACTATTATATGTAAATAATTAACTAAAATTTTTATTTTCAAATAATTTTTTACTATTACTCTTAAGGAAGTTGAAAACTTTTTATTCTCATATCAAAGTGTCAACTTTTAAATTATGTTATTTGACAATATTTTTTGAAAGATTTGTGAAGAAAGTGTATTTCAAAAAAATATTTAATGAAATATAATTTTTCAAAATTACTTTTTTAAACAAATATGATATGATCATTTTGATCTGGAATAAGACAAATAGAACTATACAAATTATTCATAAAATATACCGTTTACATTATGTTTAAATTAAATATATGTTTAAGATCATCCATTATTGTTTCATTTACTTACAATTGAGTAGGATAAGTATAAAAAAAATCTTGAAGAGAGTGTTATTCTCGAATAAGGTCAACCAAGTTTGAATTTGAATTACTTGGATTTCAATGCAGATTTTGAAAATTGAATGAATAATTTTAAAAATATATATACTCTTATGAAAATATTAAAAATTTTGAAATATAATTATTCAATTGAATAATATTGACGTGACACACACGTGCAATGCACGTATACTAAACTAGTATAATATATATCTAATATATATAAGATAGAGTTACTCATTATTACCAAATCAATAAAAATTGTCACATGAGTCTTCTTTATTTACTAATAATATAATAATAAAGAGAGAGAGAAAAACATTTTCTCTAAAATTTGTTGCAAATGGTTGGATGTCAGGACCCAAAATGGGATCATGACTACGGAGCCACTAAATTTCCAAACTCGAAGATAAAATACATTAAAAGCTGAAAAACTCTATAGACAATAACCATATCCTAGAACCTAGTGTCACGAGCGTAAAAAGCATATAATACATAAATGAGTGAAATAAGTACATTTCAATCTTCGAATAGAAATAAAAACTATACAACTAGGATAGAATCTAATGGAAATTCAAACCCCTTGAGTCTCACCACTAGATCTAGTATGAACCAACTACACGAGCAAATCAACTACTATGTGGGTAATCCTAACAAGAATCTGTGGGGGAGAAAGAAGTACGGTAAGTACATAAAATATGTACCTAGCAGATTTAACCGAGTAGGAATCAAAAACTTAATAAACTATGAAATAATCTATGAACTCTTCCACCTGAAATAGGAAAATCAGTCCCGTATCAGTGTCGCCAATTTATATAGAATGATGTGAATAAAGTAAATATATAATCTCAATTAAGTCAATCCCAAAATAACCATAAGTAAATACAATGGTATGGTATACGATGCAATACAAGGTGGAATCAAGACTGTCGCATAGCCTATCGTATAATCTCAATATATATCAACTACCTTTCCACCTAACTCGTGGTAAAGGACTCATGATAATAATCTCAATGGACCAATTATCTTGCCACCTAAGTGTTTGTGATCAAGGACTCATGATAAGAATCTCAATGTATCAACAACCTTGCCAACTAAGTGCTTTGGTCAAGGACTCATGATACTAATCTCCATTCACAACTTCTCAAAATATCATGACATGTAGTATGGGAATGCATGCATACAATTATGGAATCAATATTTCTGTCAATAAGTACAATAGTTATCAAAGTTCTCCAAGTTAGCAAGTATATATTCACCCTCTTTTATAAATTTTGGAATATTGTTCTCTTTAAAATTCTCTGTCACATTTTAAAAATTATTATTTCCCAATTGTAATGACCCGGATATCATATGAAGTCATTGGACCTTGAGAAATCTTGTTTCTAGCAATGATTTTTACCAAGTGTGTCTCAAGAGAGACCACACAGCCAACGTGGGGTCACACAAGTTGTGTCATCTCAAATGAGACCACATATGGCCACAAATCTTGCATGATGGCCTTAAGGTAGTGTTGCAAGCTAAGCCACACTTCACTAGCACCCCACACAAGTTATCTGACACTTCATGGGTTGTGTGGAGGATCCGTGGGGTGGCCTAGGCATGAAAGCCCATCAATGGGGCTAAAGGAGGACACACGATCGGTCACACGGGTCGTCTGGTGTGAGATGGCCCACTTGGCCTTTCGTGAAGCTTCTGGAGTGAAAATATTCTAATATGGGGTCATTATGTCGTAACTTTGTCACAAAAGTTTCCTAAGGTTGGGGAGACGAGAGCAACACACGGAATGTGTGGCTTCACACGGCTCGTGAAGGGTGTCCGTTTGGTGGTTTGTACAAAAAATTCTAAGTGTTGGTTCAAGATCGAATTTTTCAAAAGCATTTCTAAGTGTTGTATCACGGGCAATCCACATGGACCATGGGCCACACGAGCCATTTTCCCTCAAGTCAAATGACTTCCGATAAATTTTTTCCTCCGATTCATTAATGGTGTTTTCATAAATTTAGTAATTTCTATTGGTCTTTTGGGAACTCCTACGCTATTCTACGGTCATCTAAAGACCTAAAACCTATTTTAAACATTTAAACTCATGTCTCATAATTCGGAACTCTCTCAAAATTACTCTCAAAAGAACTCTTGGAGATTTCAACTTCGAGCTAAGGAACTCAATTTTTCTTCAAAATTCTTTTGGGTTTCTTCATCTTAGTGAAGGTATGTGGGTTTGATCCTTGATTATCTTCCAATTAAGGAGATCCAAACTATTTTCAAGCAATTCTATGAATTTTTAGTTTACTTTAAATTGGGGTTTTGAATATTATGATTCCTAAAATTTTATTGATGCATGGGTAGTGTTTATTTGATGATTTTAAGGTGATCCAAACCACTATATGAGGATTTACTTTGGGTTTATAGAATATGAAGTATGCATGTCCCCTTTAAGGCTTGTGTATGCATGGGTGATTATATTATGATTTTAAATATGGATTTAATAATGTGATATAACTTAAGGTAAGTTTTATACTATCTGATATGACTTATGTTCTATGATATGGGTTGGATATCTTGATTGTCGTTGTGTGAGTTGGTTATTTGATTGATGGATTTTTATATGTTGTGATAGAAAAATCCTAAGTCGAGGAATGCCCCCATAGAGTGAGTCCTATTTCCCCATCCCATAGTATTATGTGTTTTTTTGTGTGCACTTCCGAAATGATGATGTGAGTTTTGGTATCTTGAGGCTTGTTTGGGGACTCTCGGGTTCCCATTCGTCATGTCATATCTAGGACCTAGGTCCAAGTCATGACCAAGATGGTATCAGAGCCCTAGTTTTTGCAAATGATCCTCAGAGTTTGCTTATAATAATAGCTTCCATGCTAGCATTGGTATGGCCCCATTTGAGGCCTTGTATGGTAGGAGGTTTAGGTCTCCAGTGGGTGGTTTGAGTTGGGGGAGGTGGCTTTGATTGGCCTTGACTTGGTAATGGAGGCTATGGACAAAGTGAAATTGATTAGAGAAAGGTTGAAGAGGGCACAAAGTCGCTAAAAGTCCTATTTGGATATTAGAAAGAGGGATCTTGAGTTCCAAATTAGGGTTTGGGTGTTTGTGAAGGTCTCACCTATGAAGGGAGTGATGCATTTTAGCAAAAAGCGAAAGCTAAGGCCCCGGTACATAGGCCCTTATAAAGTTATTGAGCAGATTGGGAATATGGCATAAAAGGTGGAGTTACCCCCGGATTTGAGTTCTATTCACCTGGTCCTCCACGTATCCATGTTGAGGAAGATGGTTGGTGATCCTAGCACTATTGTGCCTTTAAAGGGCACTGAGGTTAAGGAGAACTTGTCTTATTAGGAGATGTCGGTAGAGATCTTGAATAGACAAATGAAACGACTTCGTAACAAGGATGTGGCATCAGTAGAAGTGCTTTGGAGGAACCAACATATGGAGAGTGCTACATGGGAGGCAGAATTAGACATGATGAAGCGATATCCCCATCTTTTCCAACCTACTCAAGCCTAAAGTATTAGGTTCTTCCTTATCTAATTGGTTATAATTCTTTCATTCTTGAGTCTCATGGCATGACATGCTTACATGTGCACTAAAATGGTTTTTATGATGTTTTGAATGATTTTAATTTGTTTCAACATGAGAATTAATGGCTTTGTGATTTTCAAATGATGAACTATTATGCATGGTACATTGTGTTTGAAAGTTTCATGTTCTAACTCAAGCCTTTCAAGCCTTATTCTTGCACATTCGAGGACGAATATTCCCAAGGGGGAGATGATGTTATGACCTCGATATCACACGACGTTGTTGTACCTCAAGAAATCTCATTTCGGTTAAAGATTTTGACCAAATGTGTCTCAAGAGAGACCACACGGTCAATGTGGGGTCACACAAGACATGTGGCCTCAAGTGAGACCACACTTGGCCTCAAATCTTGTATCATGGCCTTGGGTGGTGTTGCAAACTAAGGCACACTTCAATGGCACCCCACACAAGCTGTGTGACACCTCATGGGTCGTGGGGATGTCACGACCCAAGCGAAGGGCCTAGACATGACACAGTGCAAGGGGATCCCAAAGAGACCCCAAGCAAGTCTCTTAGCATATCATTACACATCATTGGTCGCGGAAGCAATAAAATAGCAACAAAGAGTAGAAATAGGGATAACCAGGACTAAGGGACACCATTCATATCATAACAACAAAAGCCAAGAGAGAGTCAAGCTTATAGCATTACACATGACATGTTCAAAAATACCTCTACTACATAGATAAGAGCAGGGTCCAAGATAAGCAACCGGGCACACCCTCATAGTCAACATTTACATAAAAGAAAGGTAGTTTTAGAACATAGCATGATATAATAAGCAACGTCTCCAGAATGGAGGACTCACCAACAAGCTTGAGTGAAATAATACAGGCCATATGGATGGAGGTGCTCAAGCGGGGCTCCAGTTTCTATACGGTGACATCATGTAGACATAGAGTATGCATTAGTACATTTGAATGTACTAAGTATATATGATGCAATACAACATGTGATAAGTACAATAATCAAAATGCATACCATAGGCAATTGATAAGCATATAGCAATATGGCATGTATGAATGATTTTAAAGTAACCCACACTTATATAGAACATAACCCATAGGGTGACCATTATTCATGTGTAAGGAGAGACCACTTAAGTGCAAATCCAAGGCCTACCACCTCCTTGGAGAGGCGCATGACGTACAAACCACTTTATGTGGTTGATGAGGTACAAACCGCCCAATATGGTTGATGGAGTACAAACCCCCCAAGGTGATTATAAAGATACAAACCCCTTGAGATGGTTGCATGGGCCTACCACCTCCCGAGCGAGGCAATCGAGGTACAAACCCCTTAATAAGGTTACTAAGGCCTACAACCTCCCGATTTAGGCTTGGTCATTTTCCCCACACCATAGAAATAATATCATATACGTACATTCCTTTCATCATCATATAGTCATTCAACTCATAAGATATGCAATAGACCTTCAAGTACTCAAGATATCATCATCTGAACATTTTATCAAACACTTAGCAGGTGTGTAATGCTAGTGTAAAACTATGTATTTCAAGAGTAGAATCATTCTAGAAAATTCAATATGAAACCATCAATAGATACTTAGTAACACCCTCAAGAAATATAGACAAAATCCTTCATAAAATCTCAAATAGACCTTAGATTCATAGCTCAAAACATGCTAAAACAACCATAATTTCATGAAACCGCAACATGGTGTGTAGTGAAATTCATAATAGATAAGACCCATGAGTAAATCAACTTTAAATCATGCAATTTTAGGTAAAAGGATGCTTGGGCATCATAGGTGAATGGAACCCATGAAAGAAACTCACATACCTTAGCTTTGGAGAACAACATGATGAAGATTGGAGATGGAGACTTGAAGCTTGAGTGTGAACCTTAGATCCGGATGAGCTTTGAGACTTGAATTTAGGAGTGGAATATTTGGCTAAGTATTTGAATGAGTATTGGGGAATATTTTGAATGATATGAGGGTGAAATATGGCTAAGTATAGGTATTTTCATGTTTGGAAACACTTAGGCCCAAGACTTAAAAGCTTTGGATTAGATTTGAAAAATTGCTCCAAAAAAAAAATACTATGGCGCACCCTTGGCCCGTCGCGCTAGGTGCGCGAAAATCTCTCTAGAATTCTATTTTTGGGGAAAAGAAATTGTGATTCATTTTCCCTAAAATCGGGTTTAGACCCATTTTCCACTCAATTTGACCCCCTAAACAAGAATATGAAGTCAGATTTTCGATATCACGCATGAATTTTGAGATATATGAAAATTACAATTCTGGGCACTTCCAAGGCATATTTTCGAGCACTTTTTGGGGTCATTTCAATATCACTACCTTGGGAACATTTGTCCTCGAATGTCAAATAAATGTATACAAGGGACACAAACATGACAATTTCACCCACATAGAGATGCAACAAAGCATTTGAACATCATTTCAAAAATCTCATCATAAATGTAAAATCATCATGAACTTGCCAATTTAAACACGAGTGTATACAATTACATGAGGGTTGAACATAAGACTTGAGATCATATAGAGGAATTAAATCAATACCTTAGGCTTGAATGAGTGGAATAGGTAAGGATATATCTTTTGCATGTCCACTTCGTCTTCCCAAGAAGCACTTTCAACTTGTTGACTCCTCCAAATGACCTTAATGGAAGCCACATCCTTGTTCCTCAACCACTTCACTTGTATATCCAAAATCTGAACTGGAACCTCTTCATAGGTCAAATTGTCTTTAACAACACCCACAACATCAAGAGGCACAATAGCATTAGGATCACCCACACACTTTCCCAACATAGATACATGAAAGGCCGGATGAACAAATTCCATTTCTCTAGGCAAATCCAACTCGTAGGCCACCTTAACAATCCTTTTCATTTACCTATAAGGATTCACATATCTAGGGCTTAACTTGCCCTTTTACCAAATGGACCCCACCCTTCATTGGTTACACCTTCAAATAAACCCAATCACCAACTTGGAATTTAATGTCCCTTCTCCTCACATCGGCGTAGGACTTTTGATGACTTTGGGCCGTCTTCAACCTTTCTCTAATCATCTTAACCTTCTCAAGAGCCTCCATAACCACATATGGTCCCAATAGAGCTACCTCACCAACCTCAAACTAGCTAATATGATCTACAATGCCTACCATAGAGAGCCTCAAAAGGAGCCATACCGATGCTAGAAGGATAGCTATTATTTTATACAAAATCAATCAATGGAAGACAGTCATCCAAACTACCCTTAAGCTCCAATACACAAGCCCTAAGCATATCCTCTAGTGTTTGGATAGTTCTTTGGCTTGATCATCTGTTTGAGGGTGAAAGACCATACCAAGCTTAACTCTTGTACCAAGAACCCTTTGAAAGGACCTCCAAAAGTGTGAAATAAATTGAGCATCATGATCTGATATGATGGACAAAGGACCCCATGCAACCTCACCAAGTCATGAGTGCATAAGCTAGCATAATCTTCAGCACCATATGTGGTCTTAACGGTAGAAAGTGAGCCGATTGTCATCCTATCAACCACAACCCAAATGGAATCAAAGCTCTTTCTAGTCTTGGGAAACCCAACCACAAAATCCATATTAATCACCTCCCATTTCCAAGTAGGAATCTCTATATCTTGAGTTAGGCCACCTGGCCTTTTGATGTTCGGATTTAACTTGTTGACAACTATGACAACCGGAAACAAATTTGACAATGTTCCTATCATGCCTCCCCATCATTACACATCCCTTAAATCACTATACATTTTGGTGGAACTGGGGTATATAGAATAAGAAGAATTGTGGACCTCATCAAGGACTTTCTCCCTCAAATCATCAACACAAGGCATGCACAACCTACCTTGGTACCTAAGAGCACTATCTCCCCCTTGGGAGAAAACCTCCACCTTGCCCTCTTTCACCAAGGTCTTCAACTCTACCAAGGAGGGTTCAAGATCTTGCTTTGGTATCACCTCATCAACTAAGGAAGACTTAGAACCATCACCACCACCACCACCACCATTAAAATCTCTTCCAACCTAACCCCCAATCTAGCCAACCGATGCATTTTCCTAGCCACCTTTTTATCACCACCATCAACATGAGTTAGGCTACCAATAGAAACCCTACTCAAGGCATCCACCACCATATTAGCCTTATCAGGATGATAGTGGACACTCATGTCATAATCCTTAAGAAGTTCTAGCCACCTTCTTTGTCTCAAATTGAGATCTTTTTGCGTGAAGACATATTAGAGACTCTTGTGATCGGTGAAGACATCCACATGCACCCCATACAAATAATGACGCCAAATTTTCAAGGAAAACACCATGACAGCCAATTTAAGATCATGAGTAGGATAATTTGTTTTATGCACTTTGAGTTTTCTAGAAGCATAGGCTATCATCTTACCATTTTGCATTAGAAAACAACCCAAACCAACTATAGAAGCATCATAATACACAACAAACCCCTCTAGCCTATCCGATAGATAATATAGGAGCGAACACAAGCTTATCTTTAATGTTTAGAAACATCTCTCACACTCCTCGGTGCACACAAATTTAGCCTTGTTTGAGTCAATTTTGTTATAGGAGAAGCAATAGAAGAGAACCCATTCACAAACCTCTGATAGTAACTCTCTAGGCCCAAGAAGCTCCTAATGTTCGATGGGGTCAATGGTCTAGGCCAATTTCTGATCATATCGGTCTTCCTAAGATCCACCTTAATACCATCCCCCGACACCATATGTCCTAGGAAGGGAACCTCTCTCAACCAAAATTCACACTTTTCATATTTAGCATACAACTTTTCCTCTCTCAATCTTTGCAACACAAACCTCAATTGAGCCCGATGCTTCTCCTCACCATGAGAATAGATCAAAATATCATCAATGAATACCATAATAAACGAATCAAGGTAGGGTTTGAAGACTTTATTCATTTGATCCATGAAGATGGCCGGTGCATTGGTCAACCCAAAGGACATCACCACAAATTCATAATGCCTATACCTAGTCCAAAAGATCATCTTGGGAATGTCACACTCCCTCACCTTCACTTGATGATACTCTAACTAAAGATCAATCTTAGAGAAGTGGCTAGCCCCTTGCAATTGGTCAAAAAAATCATTAATTCTTGGAAGAGGATACCTATTCTTGATGGTAACCCTATTGAGTTATCGATAGTCAATATACATTCTAAAGGACCCATCCTTCTTCTTCACAAACAACACCAGTGCATCCTAAGGGGATTAACCAGGCCTAATAAAACCCTTCTCCATAAAGTCCATCAATTTTTCTTTCAACTCTTTTAACTCCACCAAGGTCATACGATACGAGGGAATAGAAATGGGTTGAGTAAGGGGAAGGAGATTTATAATAAATTCTATTTCCCTTTCAGGAGGGACACTAGGAAGGTCATTTCGAAAGACATCAAGGAACTCATTTACAACTGAATCTGACTCTATGGGAAGGACCTTGGACTCCATATCCCTGACCCTCACAAGATGGTGAAGACACCCCTTAGAGATTAACTTACAAGCTGTAATGCAAAAGATGAACTTAACCTTAACCACCACATCATGACTCTCCCACTCAAGAATAGGTTCATTTGGAATTGGAACTTGACCCTACGGGTTCTATAACTAATAGATGTACAGTATGCATGCAACGAATCCATCCCAAGAAACTTAACAAGATCACAAGACAATATTTTATACACGATGCAAATAAGACAATCTCTATAGACCTTTCTAGCAACAATAGACGTACCAATAAGAGTAGATACATTATATGAATAACATACCAACTCGGGGTCAACATCAAACTTTTTGGTAACAAAGGGGGTAATAAAACAAAGAGTAGCACCCAAACCAATCAATGCATACACATCAAAATCAAAGACTTTTAACATATCAGTGATGATATCAGGAACTTCCTCAACCCCTTGCCTCCCTTGGACTGCATAGAATTGATTGTGCCTTGGGGAACTACCTTGTTGAACACCCTGATTGTGCCTTGGGGAACTACCTTGTTTAATACCACTCCCTAATAGAGTTGTATTAGCAACTTGTGGACGAAACTCCTTTTCCTTGTTGCAATTTCGAGGGCAATCAATCACCTTATACCCAACTTCCCCATAACCATAACAAATATTTGCATCCCTCAAGCAAGGACCACTACGACCCCGACCATATTATGGACACCCACCATTAGGAACCACACCTCCGACAACTTGGGCCCTCGAAAAGTCATTTTCAACCCTCTTATGAGAAGATCCTTGGTCTTGATGGAACAGTCCACCCTTGTGACTTTGGAACTTTCCCTCAAAATGACCCTCTTAGCCTCATAACCCCTTTTCTTCTTTAATTTCTCCTCCTCTATTTGTTCGACATAGGTTGTCAAACGTGATAAGTCCATATCACTAATCAACATGGCAGGCCGGCACTCCTTACTCACTAAGTCAGAAATACCCATCATAAATTTATTCATCCTAGATCTTGAGTTGGCCACCAAGTGTGGAGCATATTTCGAAAGTTGGTTGAACATGAGGGCATACTCCCTCAGACTTATAGACCCTTGTTTCAAGTTTATGAACTCCACCAACATAGCTTCCCTAAGGTCAAAAGGGAAGAACCGATTAAGAAAGGCCACCTTGAACTCTTCCCATAGAACCACATTGTCGACTCCTTTCTCCTCCTTCCATTGATTGTACCATATTTGTTCTACCTCTTTGAGCTAGTAGGCCGCCAACTCTGCCTTATCTTCTAGCCTCACACCCATAATGGAAAAAATCTTGTAAACCTCATCAATGAACTATTAAGGGTCCTCTCTCACCTTTGACCCATGGAATTTCTAGGGATTTATCCTGATGAAGTCTCTCACCCGAAATGCCTATGTAGGAGCATGAGGGGCTTGGGTCCCTTGGTTGGCTTGGTTAGCCACAACATGTGCAAGCAAAGTGAGAGCATCTCGAAACATTCCATTAGCCAGTTTCGGGTGTGCGGGCTTTTTTCTTTCTCGTATTAGGCATGATCTAGCATAGCAAAGGACAATCACTAGGGGGAAAACCTTACATCAACTTCTATAGCACGACATCGAGTAAGAAGAAGGGAAACATTTCCTAAATGCCTCAAAACCTCTAGCTCATAGTTATAGTGCACAACATAACCATGAACAAGACTCTAATTGACACAGAATATTGGACTCTGAGGATCTAACATCCTAGTGCTCTGATATCAAGTTTGTCAAGACCCAATCCTAGGGCCTAGACGTGACATGGCGCAAAGGGAACTCGAAAAAACCCCAAGAAAGCCTCTTAGCATATCACTACACATCCTTGGTCACGAAAGCAATAAAATAGCAATAAAGAGTAGAAATAGGGATAACCGGAGCTAAGGGACATCATTCATATCATAACAATAAAAGCCAAGAAAGAGTCAAGCTTATAACATTACACATGACATGTCCAACAACTCCTCCATTACATAGATAAGAGCGGGGGCCAAGATAAGAAACTGGACTCACCCTCATAGTCAACATTTACATAAAAAAGGTAGTTTTAGAACATAGCATGATATCATAACCAATGTCCCGGAATGGAGGACTCACAAACAAGCTTGAATGAAATCGTACTAGCCATGTGGATTGAGGTGCTCAAGCGGCTCCAGTTCTTATATGATGACATCATGTACGCATAGAGCATGCGTTAGTACGTTTGAATGTACTAAGTACGTAGGAATCAATACAACAAGTGATAAGTACCATAATCAAAATATATAACATAGGCAATGAATAAGCATATAGTAATATGGCATGTATAACTAAAATTGAAGTAACACATGCTTATATAGAACATAGTCCATAAGGTGAACATAATCCATGTGTAATTAGAGACCACATTAGTGCAAATCCAAGGCCTACCACCTCCTTGGAGTGGTGCATGAGGTTCAAACCCCTTCATGTGGTTGATGAGGTACAAACCCTCCAATATGATTGATGGCGTACAACCCCCCCCCCCAACGTGGTTATCAAGGTACAAACCCCTTTACATGATTACATAGGCCTGCCACCTCACAAGTGAGGTGATAGAGGCACAAACCTCTCAAAAAGGTTACCCGGGCCTACAACCTCCCAAGTGAGGCTTGTTATTTTCACCACACCATA
>JAOTQR010077254.1:0-12320 GCA_025774065.1 Solanum ossicruentum | reverse complement strand
AGACAATATGACAATGAAAAGAGTACATTACACAAATGATGAAATGCGTATAAAATGGAACAACTCATGAACTTTATTGTGAAACAGGAACTTATGTAACATGATACCCAAACATGTGTGCAGATTTGAAGGTGACTATATATGGAAGCATATGAACATATAAAAGAGTAGAGACATGGTTAATAGTTGCGTCAGAGGTGGAAAATGCCTTTACGTACCAAGGAGATATCTATGCTTCATGCCAAGGGATACAAAATCAAGTAACCTTACATACCTTGTCGTCGGACCTTGTTACTATCTCAAGATAACCTTCCCTTCCTCAATATACTTATCTACAACATAGTGAGGGATAAAACTAGTATTAGCAGCCAATAGACATATATTAGCAGTCCAATTACATAACAAAACAACACACGGGCAGCAAGCGGGTGTTTATAAATCCAAGCGTATTCCTTTAACCTTTCCGCCTCCAATTATAATTTCCAACACATATTCAGACATAAACAACATGAACATCCTGTTTTAATGCCATAAAAGCCTTACAACAACCCATAAAGCACAACACATCACAATTCCACACAATCTAAAAACGAACAACATAACGTTACCTTCTTTCGCTACATTTCGACGTTGACAATTCCAAACTTATTCCAACTCTTGTTCCAATAACATTTACACATATAAACAGCTCTAAATCAGTCTTATAACATCACTCAATAAGTCATGAAGTACGTGAGGCAATATTCCTCTATCCAACAGTACACAAGTTCCGATCAACATGACGCTTAAGATACACAATAAAACGCGCTTGTTAAATGAAACCAAAATCAGGTCAGCCACTTTAGGATGATGTTTATAACTCAAGACATGTTAATGACACCAATTTATCTTGATAATACAACTTAAAAACCATAGATTAATTGCCAAAACAAAAGGAAAAGTTGCAACAACTTTCAGCACAGTATCTGTCCAATAATTTCATCAAGCATAACTAGTATCTATCTCTTGTTTTTCATGATAAAACTATACTAAATATACAACTATAATTACTTAAATTTATTTTCAAGGTTTATAGGCTCCTTAAGAACCCTAGAAAAGTCATTTGGCTGCTTCACAAAGTTGAGAAAAGTTGAGAGGAACTTTAGAGAACAAAACTTTTTTTTTTTTGAGGTCAAGTTGAGAGTGAATTGTGGAGCTGCTTTGGAGCTCTTTATAAAGAGGTCTTTGGCCAACCATTCCTTGAATTTTTGACCATTATATACCATATAATATTAAGTAGCTTACCCACCAGCTTGGCCCTCAAACTTGGGCCTTTTTGGAGCACCAACTTGATGGACTTGGGCTGCCTATTTTCAGCTTTCTTCACTTGGGTTGGCCAAATTTGTTAAGTGTTTTCTGATGTCTTTGGGCCCTCTTTATTATACTTCTTGTTCTGAAAATGTAGCCCGTCTATGATGCTAAGACATGGGCCAAAGTTGACCCCTTGACACGGACTTTATTCATAATCGAACGTGGACAAATTCGTCGTCGCGCCTCGCCTCCATTTAACTAACAAATTTAAGCTAAGCAAATAGGTGACTCACCTGCTAGCTTCTAAGTCCTATAAGCACCTGAATTCTCTTACTTTATTTTAAGGCTGTAATCTCCTCAATTCGGCACAAAACATGTATACACTCGACTCTCTTAAGCGTTAGACGCCCATATAGCCCATTAACGCGATATTCAAGCACTTTTAAAATTTAGCGTCAATTTGACCAACCATGTCATGTTTCATTTGCATTGTTCCAATATTGTAAGGTGTGGGGTGTTACAGTTTGGGTCATGAAAAATTTGGTATTAGAGCACTAGGTTGCTAGGTCCTCGGCATCCAACATATCACATCGATTAGAATCCTATTCATGGTTGTGAAGGGTGTCACAACTATGAATATTAGGCTATGAGGCATTCAAGGAAATGTTTTTCTTCTTCAAGATCTATGTCGTGCGATAGAGTTAGGTTCCCTAGGGCTTATTTCTAATCCCTAACTGTTCCATTTCAGTATATGGCTCAAGCTACTTAGGATGGTCAAATATCAAATCCGGAGGTTTGTAATGCTCTATGGGTTATGACCCAAGCAGTGACAAAATTGGCAACTTAACTCAATCAACAAGTGAGTGCTCCCGAGACCTCAAATGGTAATAAGAGAGGTAGTAGGGCCAAGAGGGCCCATGTTTAGGGTAAGTGCCAAAGTCTCAAAGATTGAGGTGATGCTATATGTTCAACATGTGGTAAAGCTCATAGAGGCCATGTTTGAAGGGCACCACTACTTGTTTCTCTTGTGGTGGTGTGGGATACGAGAGGAAAAATTATCCCTATAAATGCAATAAGATAAAGTGGGGTGATGAAGGGGTAACTCGACTTAGATGCCCAAATTGTAGGAGGTAAGAAGGGGATGACGCGCCCGATGTTGCTACCGGTATGTTGAAATTTCCTTTGACTTTGATGTGATTGCATTGATGGGCCCCAGTGCCACTAATTATTCCATTATTCTTTCTTGCTGCTGGTAGGCTTCATATGTGCCCCGAGTTGTTGTGTGAATGTTTATAGTCTACCCTTTTTTGTTTAGTCCATTGTTGTTAGAAAATTCGCTGGTATTGTTTTGTGTTCATATTGCATTAGGTCTTTCCTTGTAAGTTTTTAGGATTGATGTGGTGGATTTGGATTCCTTACTTGGGATGGATTAGTTGTATAGATGTTATGCCTCCTTTTATTATAGGGCCCGTAGAGTTAGATTTCAATTTCCTAGTAAACCTGTCCTTGAGTGGGAACTTGTAAGATTGATGTGAAAGGGTAAGTCCATTTCTTGTCTTCAGGTTCAATTTATCTCTAAGGGTTGCATTTACCATCTTGTAAGAGTTAGGGGTGTTGAACCTAAGTTATTCTATTGAGTTGTTTTTGATGATTAATGAGTTAATGAATGTCCTTTTTGATATTTTGAATTTGGGGTGATGTCTTTTGGTTTGACTTATGCACAAGTTATGTCTATAGGTCTCATGAATAGGGTCTTTAATCTCTATCTTATTAGGTTTTTGGTGGTCTCTAGTGGTGAAGTATTGATTTATTTGGAGCTTATGAACCATTTGGAGGTAGTATAGCAAATCTTGGGGAAAGAGGAGTTGTGTACTAAGTATAAGAAGTGCTAATTTTTGTTAAATGTGGTTACATTCCTAGATCATGTGGTGTCGGAGGATGTTATTTAGGTGGATCCTAGGAAGATGGATGTGATTAGAAATTTGCCTAGACCTTTGACTACTTGGATATTAGGAGTTTCTTGGGCTTACCATGTTACTATTGGAGGTTTGTGAATGGGTTCTTTTCTTTTGCTTCTCCCATGACAAGTTGACCCAACAAAAGGCGATGTTTGTGTGAACCGTAGAGTGTGAAAAGAGTTTCCAAACCTTGAAGGATAAGTTAGTGTCTGAACCTATCTTGTCTCTACCAGAAGGGTTGAAAGAGTTCGTTGTGTATTGTGAAGCAACCCAGATTGGTTTGGGTTATGTTTTGATGCAAAATGGTAAGGTGGTAGACTATGCTTTTAGACCACTTAAGATGCTTGAGAAGGATTATCCTATCTATGACCTTGAAAAGGCCACCATGGTATTTGCTTTAAGTATTTGGCGTCGTTTTGCTTGGGGTGCATGTTGAAGTAGTTATCAATCACAATAGTCTCCAAATGTGTTCACCCAAAGGATCTTATCTTGAGACAAACAAGGTCGTTAGAACTTCTTAAGGAGTATGATATGAGTGTGTATTATCATCCCGGTAGGACTAACGTTATGGTGGGTGCTTTGACTAGACTGTCCATGGGTAGCCAAGTTCATATTGATTGTGGTAGCAAAGGGGTGACTAGGGAGGTCCATCGGTTAGCTAGTTTGAGTGTTAGGTTTGAAGAGGTTGATAATGGTTGCATTTTGGTTGTTGATGGTTCAAAGTCTTCCTTTGTTGATGAGGTAAAAGAAAAGCAAGATCTTGATCCCTCGTTGTTAGAATTGAAGGCTTCGGTGAGCATTGGCATGGTGGAGGTTTTCTCTAAAGGGGGAGACGATGCCCTCGGGTGTCACGACCCAAGCCTAGGGCCTAGACGTGACACGAAAAATGGGGAACCCGAAGGAACTCCAGTAAAGCCTCTTAACTTGTCATTACATATCATTGGTCGGAGAAGCATATAAAGGACATAAAGTAAGAATGAGGGGAAAAGAGACTACAGGAAAGCTTTCAAAACAACATCATTGAGAGACAAGGAGTCATAGCTCATACCAAAGATACATAACTTGTCCAACAAACACCTCTAAATACATATATAGAGCGGGAGCCAAGACAAAGTAACTGGGCTCACCCTCATAGTCAAAATATGACATAAAATAGATTGTCTTAATACAAAGAAAGAGAAAAAACATAGTCCAAAGTCCCTGAAATAGAGGACTTACTAAATAGCTTGAAATGGAACCGACTAGCCACGTGGAGGAGGAGGATGATCAACTTGGGCTCTGGCTCCTACATGGAGATATCATGTAGGCAACAATATGAATTAGTACGTTTGAATGTACTAAGTTTGTTGGATGCAATGCCACAAGAAATAGACATCATAATCAAAATGCATAACAATAGGCAATAGACATATTATAATAAGATGGAATGTATGATCAATGCTAGAGTAAAACATGCTTAGTAACTCTTGCTCATATAGGATATCATTAGTGAAGAGTAGACCAAACTAGATTCCCAACCTTTGTCGATTGGTGATGGTCACACCAATCATGAGGGTCACATCCCATCATCCTAAGTGTTGTGGTACAAAACCCTCACATGGTTGATGAGTGCGAACACCCACCTCGATTGATGAGTACAAACCCCCACCTAAGTTGATGAGTATAAACCCCCACCTCGATTGATGAGTATAAACTCCCACCTCAGTTGATGAGTACAAACTCCCACATTTGTTGAATATGGCCTAATGCAACACTTTACGTAGGGTTCATCATGTACATAACATCATTTTGTCATCATATAGTCAATCATATCATATCTCATGCTTTGGACCTTTATTTTCATAAGAAACTTTAGCTGGACATTTTATAAAAAACTTGGTGGTAAAAGACCATGCAATTTATTGATGAAATCATGGAAGAAAATCTGTAGTAAAACCATTAATCAACACATTGCAACACCCCCAAGACATTCATATCAAAACCCCTCATCAAATCCAATATTAGATCCAAGATTTAGAGCTGAAAACATGCTAAAACAACCATACTTTCATGAACTAAAATCACCATGTAGTAAATTTCTCAATACAAAAGACCCACATGTGAAATCATCTTTAAATCATGCATTATTAGTAAAAGGGAGGTTTAGGCACCATAGGTGAAAGGAGCGAATGGTTCAACATCACATACCTTGACATTGGAGAAGTCCTTGGTGAAGATTTAAAATGGAGGCTTGAAGCTTGAAGGGAATCCTTAGTTCTGAATGAGATTTTTGAGTCTTGAATTTGGAGTAAAAATATGGGTAAGTGTTATAGTGAGTGTTGGGAAATGCTTTAGGGAGGTATGAGGGCGAAGTTTTACCAAGTATAGGTAAAATCACTTTTGGGAAAATGTAGGCCCAAGATCCCAAAGCCTTGGACCATAATAGAAATCACTAACAGCAAAATACATACGTACGCGATGCGGACCTATTACAAATACCACTTTTGTATGTTCGCTACGGCCTTCGATGTAGCATTTTCAACTTGTTGGTTTCTCCAAGGGACATTAACAGATGTCACCTCTTTGTTCCTTAATCTCTTCACTTTCCTATCAATGATCTAAATTGAAACACCCTCATAAGTCATCCTCAACAATGCCACTACATCATGAGGCACAAATGGCATTAGGATCACCAGCACACATTTTCAACATAGAAAAATGGAATACTAGATTAACCAAATTCATTTCACTAGGAAACTTCAACTCAAAAGCTACCTTGCCAACCCTCTTTATCCCCTCATAAGGACAAACATACCCGGGACACAACTTCCCTTTTTTACCAAAACAAACTACACCTTTCATTGGAGAAATCTTCAAATAAACCCAATCACCCGCTTAGAATTCTAGGTCTCTTCTTCTTATATCAACATAGGATTTTTGATGACTTTGGGATATTCTCAATCTTTCCCTAATCGTCTTAACCTTCTTAAGAGCATCCATAAAAATACCTAGCCCCAATAAAGCCATCTCTCCAACTATATACCATCCCACCAGTGATCTAAAATGTCTTCGATAAAAAGCCTTAAAAGGAGCCATACTGATAGTAGAGTGATAGCTATTGTTGTAGGTAAACTCAATCAATGGAAGATGGTTATCCTAATTACCCCTCAACTCTAATGCACAAACCCTAAGCATATCCTCAAGGGTTTGAATGGTTCCTTCAGTTGTGCCATCAATTTAGGCGTGAAAGGTCGTACTAAGGTGAACTTTGGTATCAAGACCCCTTTGAAAAGACCTCCAAAAGTGTGAAGTAAATTGTACACCATGATCTGATATAATGGACAAAGAAAGCCCATGCAACCTCACTAATTCATGGATGTACATCCTTGCATACTCTTCAACCTCATATGTCGTCTTAACTAGTAGAAAGTGAGCTGATTTTATCATCCCATCAACCACCACCAAAATAGAATCAAAACCTTTTCTCGTCATGGGTAACCCAACCAAAAAATCCATATTAATCACCTTCCACTTGCAAGTGGGAATCTGTATGTCTTTCGTTAGGCCACGTCTTTGACTTGTTGACAACTATGGTAATCGAAAACAAATTTGGCAATGTCTCTCTTCATGCCTCCCCACCAATACACATCTCTCAAGTCCCTATACATTTTGGTGGAACCAGGGTGGATATAATAAGAAGAACTATAGGACTCATCAAGGAATTTCCCCCTCAAACCATCAACATAAGGAATAGATAACCTACCTTGGTACTAAAGGCACCATCTTCCCCTTGGGAGAAAACTTCTACTTTTCCTCTTTCACCAAGGCCTTCAATTCATGCAAGGAGGAGTCTAAATCTTGTTATGCTATCACCTCATCAACAAAAGATGATTTAAAACCATCAACAACAGTTACCCCATTACCTACATCATCCAACCTCACCCCCAATCTAGCCAATCTATGCAGTCCCTAGCAATATCCCTATCTCCGCCATCCCCATGTGCTAGGCTACCCATAGACACCAGACTTAAAGATCTGCCACAACATTTGCCTTACCTAGGTTACAATACACACTCATGTCATAGTCCTTAAGAAGTTGTAGCCACTTCTTTGTCTTAAGTTGAGATATTTTTGAGTGATGACATATTGGAGGCTCTTATGATTAGTGAAGACATCAATATGCAACCTATACAAGTAATGATGCGAAATCTTTAATGCAAACACCATGGCGGCCAATTCAAGATCATGGGTAGGGTAGTACTTTTCATGCACATTGAGTTGCCTAGAAGCATAGGCTATGACCTTACTATTTTTCACTAGCACAGAACCAAAACCAATTCTAGATGCATTAAATACACAACAAAACCCTCAAGCCCATCCAATAGTGACAATATAGGAGCGGACACAAGTCTAACTTTTAGTATTTGGAAGTTCTTCTCACATTTATTGGTCCACACAAACTTAACCTTCTTTTGAGTCAATTTTGTCATAGGGGAAGGAATGGAGGAGAACCCATTCTCAAAGCTTCTACGGTAACCCGCAAGTCCTAAGAAACTTCTAATATCCAGTGGGGTCAATGGTCTAGGCCAATTTCTAATCACATCTGTGTTCTTAGGATCCACTCTAATACAATCTCCTGACACTACAAGACCCAAGAATGCAACCTCTATCAAGAAAAATTCACACTTTTTGTATTTAGCATACAATCTCTCCCCCCTTAATCGTCGTAACACAACCCTGAAATGGCCCATATGCTCCTCCCTACTATGTGAATAGATCAAAATATCATCAATGAAGACCACAACAAAGGAATCAAGGTAGGTTTTGAAGACCATATTTATTAGGTCCATGGAGATGGCCGGTGCATTAGTCAACCCAAACGACATCATAACAAACTCATAATGTTCATATCTAATCCAGAATAACCTCTTGGGAATATCACACTCCCTCACCCTCACTTGATGATACTCAGACTAAAGATTAATCTTGGAGAAGAAGCTAGCCCCTTGTAATTTGTCAGAAAAGTCATCAATCTTTTGAAGAGGAAATTTATTCTTTATAGTAACCCTATTGAGTTGCCGATAGTCAATGCAAATTCTAAGTGAACCATCTTTCTTCTTTACAAATAACACTGGTGCACCCCAAGGTGATTGACTAGGTCTAATAAATTCTTTTTCCAACTAATCTTTCAATTGCTCCTTTAACTCCTTCAACTTTGTCGGGGCCATACGGTAAGGGGGAATGGAGATAGGTTGGGTGTCGGGAAGGAGATCTATGCTAAAATCTTTCTCCCTTTCAGGAGGGACACCAGGAAGGTTATTTGGGAAGACATCAAGAAACTCGTTTACAATCAGGACTGACTCAATGGAAGGGATGTCATGCCCCAAAGTCCTGTTGGGGTAGACTGGCACCCGCTACCGATAAGGCTAGGGAGAACCAACTTGTATTTATGTGCTTTCTATACATATTATAAGACATTTCTACCTTTGACATGGCTTTAAAAAGATGAACAGTGATAACAAGCTAAAAGGAAATACATATGACTAGGCCGTTGGGGCCACAATGTCTAAAGTACGAGATATGACCATACTTTAATTTACATAGTCTATAAAGCCTCTAGATAAGAGAAAGTATCTGACAAAGGTCGGGACAAGCCCCACCTCAACTAACTGTACAATATAAACATATAAGTTCTAGACACATAAAAGCCCCGGAGCAGCCTAGAGCTTGGTATCAGCAGCACAATATCATATACTCCAACTGGGGAGATCTACTAGAACCTATACTTGCAGCATGAAATGCAGGTCCCCCGTAAGGGACATCAGTACGAGATAATATACGGAATATGTAAAGCAGGATATATTGTATGTGAATTAATAACTTAAGTGAGACCATGCACTGGTGCAAGATTAGAGACCACCTTCAGTTAAACTTTGGAATCATGTACTTTATGTTATTATGTTACCTTACCTTTACTGTATAATCTGTGTACAACTGTAATACAAATGACCAACTGATCAGTGGTAAAACTGTATCGGGATCATCTCTGGCTAGGTTCTTCCTTAACCCCTCGGGCTACCACCCGTGATAGGATCGTCCCTGGCTAGGTGATTCTTCCACCCCTCGGGCTATCACCCATCAATAAATAATATATCGGGATCATCCTTAGCTAGGTTCTTCCTTAACCCCTCGGGCTACCACCCGTGATAGGATCACCCTGGCTAGGTGATTCTTCCACCCCTCGGGCTACCACCCATCAATAAACAATACACTTGATCTTTCAATTACCTTTGAGGTGGTTCTTTTGGTGGTCACAATATTGTAGCTTTAGGATTGTATATGCAGCATGTGATATGTAGATAATCATACAAGACGATATGACAATGAAAAGAGTAAATTACACAAATAATGAAATGCATATAATAAACAACTCGTGAACTTCATTTAGTAACAAGAACCCATGTAACTTGGTATCCATATATATATGTAAATTTGAAGGTAACTATGTGTGGAAGCATGTGAACATGTCAAAGAGTGTAGATATAGTTAATAGTTGTGTCGGAGTTGGTAAGTGTCTTTATGTGCCAAGGAAGGATCTATGTTTTATGCCAAACAATACAAAATCAAGTAGCCTTACATACCTCATTGTATGACCTCATTACTACCTTAGGATAACCTTCCCTTCCTCCAAATATCTATCTAAAACATAGTAGGTGATAAAACTAGTATTGGAAGCCAATAAATACATCTTGGCAGCCTAATCACATAAAAAAAATAACACACGGGCAGCAAGCGGACATTTATGAACCCGAGCGTATTCTTTCAATCTTTCCACCCCTAATCATATTTTTTAATACACATTCACACGTACAAGTCTTTTCCATCCTGTTTTAGTGCTAGAACAGTCTTACAATAGCCCACAAAGCACAACATAAACAATTCTACACAATCTACAAATGGACAGCATAACGTTACCTCCCTTCGCTACATTTCGACATCGACAATTTCAAATCTATTCCAACTCTAACAAAACTATTCCAACAACATTTACATATACAAACAGTACTAAATCAGTCTTAGAAGAGCACCTAAGAAGTCATGAAGGAAGTGAGTCAATAACCTTCTATCCAACAGCCCACAAGTTCCAATCAACATTGCACTTAAGATAACACAATAAAACGTGTTTGTTAAATGAAACCAAAATCAGGGAAGCAATCTCAGGGTAATATTTATGCCTCAAACAATATTAATAACATCAATCTCTCTTCATAATACAGCCCGCAAACCATAGAGACGTCACTTAAACAAAAGGCAAGTGTGCAGCAACTTTCTAAATACATGTTGTCCCAAATTTCCAACACAAACATACTAGCATATACTTGTTGTCTTTCATAAGAAAACCATACTAAACACATGTATAAACATAATTACAACTATCTTCAAGGTGTAGTACTTCTACAAGAACCCTAGAAGTCCTTTTGTAATTGCTTGCTAGGTCAAGAAAGAAAAACACCAAAGTTTTGAGAAAGCTGAATTTTTTTCCAAGTCTAAGAGTGAATAAATGTTGTTGCTTATAACCCCTTTTTATAGGACTAATTTGGCCTCCTTTCTTTTGAAATTTTGACCAGTTAATACCACACATTATCAAGATGATTATCCAGCAGCTTGGCCATTACACTTGGGCCTAAATGGGTGTCCAAGTTGATGGGCTTGGGCTGCCTATTTTCCCAACTTTCTCTTTGTTAGTTTTGGGCCCCAATGGTCAAGTGGGTTGTGATTTCTTTGGGAACTTTTTAATACCTTCTTGGTATGAAAATATAGTACATGGGTGATGCTAAAACATGGGCCAAATTTTTACCCATAACATGGACTTTATTCATAATCGAATTTGCACTAATTCGACGTCGAGCCTCATCTCCGTTTAGCTAGCAAATTTAAGACCAGTGAGTAGGTGACTCACCTGCTAGCTTATTAAGTCCTACAAGCAACTCAATTCTCTCACTTCATTTAAGGCCATGATCTCCTAAATTTGACACAAAACATGTATATACTTGACCCTCCTAAGCGTTAGACGCATATATCTCCCTATAACATGAAATTCGAGCACTTTTAAAAAGGGGCGTGTCACGCCCCAAAGTCTGATTAGGTCGGACTGGCACCTGTTGCCGATAAATCTCGGGAAAAACAATCTATATCTATACATTTTTCATACATATAATAAGTAATATCTATGTTTGGCATGCTTCTGAGGAGATAAATGGTTTTAACAGTTAAAAGGAGATGTCTACAGCTAGGACGTTGGGGCTACCGTGTCCAAAATACGACACATGACCACACATTAGTTTGCACTGTCTACAAAGCCTCTAAGGAGGGAAAGTATCTATATATGTTCGAGATAGGCCCCGTTTTAATTAACTGGACAATGCAAATAGAAAAGTTCTAAGCACAAACAAAGCTCCGAAGCAACCTGGAGCTCGGTAAATGCAGCTGAATGTTCCGTACTCTACTGTGGAGATCTATTAGCACCTTTACCTGCAACATGAAATGGAGGTCCCCTGGAAGGGACTCAATACGAGATAATGTATTGAATATGTAAGGCAGCAAAATACTGTGTATGAAGTAACAACTCAAATGAAACCATGCACTAGTATAGAATAAGAGACCACCTTTAGTTATAATTTGGGATCGAGTACTTCATATTCTTTATATCACTTTACCTTTACTGTATCATCTGTACTGTAAAATCTATGCGCAGCTGTAAACAAATGACCGACTGATCAGTGGTAAACTGTATCTGGATCGTCCCTATGCTAGGTTCTTTGTAAACCCCCTCGGGCTACCACCCATAATACTGTATCGCGATCATACCTATGCTAGGTTCTTGCTGAAACCCCTCAGACTACCACCTGTCGAAACTGTATACTTTATCTTTATATTACCTTTTTTTTCTTTTTAATGGTCATAATATTGGAGCTATAAGGCTGTATACGCAACATGTGACATGTAATTAATCATTCAATACAATATGGAAATGAAGAGAGTATGTTACATCGACAATGGAATACGTATGAATTGAAGCAACTCATGAACTTT
>JAOTQR010077253.1:0-12323 GCA_025774065.1 Solanum ossicruentum | reverse complement strand
AGTATCTATGATTTTACAAGTATCAAGTTAAGCCCTATTTCAAGATTTTTACCTCTTGTGAGCCATTCATGTTAAAGGAAGGGTTCATAAATGATTATGATCTATTCTCATTTTCAAGTACGACTTACTAGTAGAGGTTAAGTATGTTTATGAGCTACTCAAGTCATGTTCTTACAAGCTATTAATGTTATGATTAAAGTATGATTATTTCAAGTATTTTATGGGATTTGACGTAGCACCGATTGAGGCTTAAGATGGGGGCTCGACTCAAGGGGTCCTTATATAAAGTCTTTAGCCTCTAAACCATCTACCACCATAGGATGATGATTATTACTCTTGCTATACTAGTGGATGCATCTACTTCATGTTATCATGTTTGGTTTACCTTGGAAAGTAGACTACACTTCGCCGGGGGGTGTCATGCCCGGTCACCTGAATCGAGGGGATGTCAGACCTCGGAGTCCAAGTTGTAGCTACTTGGTCTATGTCGATTATAGTCTACTCTCACATATGTATGATATATTATGCAAGTTGAATGGTTTACAAACATGTTTTATTACAATCATTGATCATGAATGCTATATTGATATTATATATCCATTGATTATGATTATACATTTTGAATATCTTGGATTATGTCTTTGTTGCATTGCACCTAGCATACTTAGTACATTCAAATTTACTAATGCATACTCTATGCCTACATGATATTACCATGTAGGGACTGGAGCTCTTTTTAATCCTTCTCCTCCATGTGGCTAGTTCGGTACTTTGGAGAAAAGCATTGGAGAGTCCTCAAGTCCGAGGACAATATCTAAATTACTCTTGCTACGTTGAGACTTATTTATGTTGAACACTTGTTATCATGAGGTGAGCCCGGGAAGTGTCTTGGCCCCGCTCCATTCTAAGTTAGAAGTGTTGTTGGATACTATGGTTTGTATATGCTTGAGCTTGACTCTTTTATGCTTTAATGAATATCAAGACTTCCCTTAGCCCCGCTTCCATTTTTATTTATATCACTTATTGATGCTTATTTTGCTTTCGTGACCAAGGATGTGTGAATGATATGCTAAGAAGCTTGTTTGAGGTCCCTTCAGGTTCCCAATTCGTCTTGTCACATCTAGGCCCTAGGCTTGGGTCGTAACAATTTCTTCTTCTTTCCTTGGGAACCTTGTTATTAGTTTGGAGTAATTATATTGATGAACTCTTATATTTGTAGTTTGAACGCAAAATTGATCTAGAATTTGCAATTTATGAGTTGCTAATGATGCAAAAAAATTTAACCCGGTATTATTTTTGCCATAGATCTCAAAGGCATTGTTTTGTTATTAAATTTCCAACTAATTATTCTTATATATTTTAATGAACTTCTCAATATAAACTATATGAATCATTAGTCAAAATTTTGAACTCCAACATCATACTAAAGTAGTTCTGCTGCAGGGGTACTTTGTTCAAATTTTATTCACTTTATTTGAAGTGGTGGGTAGGTTATGTGTGTCTTTGCCTAAGAACTAGGTATAGAAAGTCATAAAGAGGAGAATAGTTATATGCTTATTCTCTCTGGTGAAGAGACTATCAAGCCATAAAGAGGAGTAGAAAATTAATAATTGTTTTAAAGAGAAATGTTGTTGTTTTCAATATACTGTCACTTTCTAGTAGGGATCAGAAATGTGCTAGTATTTGTTCATTTCTCCGTTGATGTTTTTATCTACTATATTCTATATTTTGACACATTTATTTTATTCTTTCAGGTTCTACGATTTGATGTTTGAAACTTTGCCTATGGAATATTTGGACATGAGGAACAATTGTGGAAATTTTATGAAGACATTATTCTTTTGGATTGGTTATATGATGAATTTAGTTATTTCATTCAAATAATATAAGTTTCATTTTTAAGTTGCGATACTATAGTTGTTTGGATTAACACTTCATTTTGTTTGTTTAGATTTTATGAGGTAACATTTTATTTTATGAATTAATATCATACATGTTTTAGCATTTGAAAACTTTGTTGCATGTAATAGGGCACCTTTGATAACAATTTTATTGGGGTTTACTAGTTATAATATTAACTTTAGCGGCAATTTTATTGCAGTTATCGGCTGAAAAATTGGATGCTACATGAGCATGATTAGTCATTTCATATTTGATCTTACAAAAATTTTAGTTGTCTCTAAAACTAATGTACTTTAGTGGAAATTTAGGTTAGTTTGCTGGCTATAAAAATAGACACTATATGAGCATAACTAATTCTTTTAGATTTGATTAATCAGTTATCTTAATTGTCGTAATCAATTGCCGCTAAAATAAATTTTATTTAGTGGCAATTCAGTTAGATTTACTAACTAGAAAAATGGATCCTACATGAACATAACCAACCGCTTTGAATTGAATTTAGCAGTCATGCTAATTTTCATAAACAATTGCTGCTAAAATAAATTTGATTTAGCAGCAATTTAGTAAGATTTACAGACTATAAAAATGGACACTACATGAACAAAACTAACCTCTTTGAATTGAATTTAGCAGCCACCTTAATTGCCGTAAACAATAGCCACAAAATCAAATGAGTTTTAGCAGCATTTTAGCAAAGTTTTATAGAGTTTTTTGGAATGTCCACAAAAGCCTTTGCCGACCCCTGAAACAACGACCATAATTCGTTGGTTTGGTAAAAGCTGTAATGGCCATTGTTATGGCCGCTAGAATAAATTTTAATTGCCACTAAATCTCCTTTTTGACGTAGTATATGTTGATGGCTTGTGGTACGAGTTGTAGCACTTGGCATTTTCTTTCTGATTCTATAATTATTATTTATTAGTTATTTCATTATATTGTTGTCATATATATTTATTCATTGCATTGGCATGCATTCACTTCATGTTGCATCTGTACAACCCCTTGACCAAGTGAAAGTGACAAAGTTGAGATATTGTACCACTTTTTTTAAAACCCATTGACTAGCGGATATGGCAAGGGTAAGATTATACTTCTTTTTAAAACTCCTTGACTATGCTGTGGTGGCAAGGTTGAAATATTGTAACATCCCTTGACCATGCAGATATGGCAAGGTTGAGAGATTTCTGTAAATGGTCTACAAGGCTCCCATGGGTTCTACCTGGCTTTAGCTCGGTAGATGTGTACACCAACTATGCGACAGTCGTTATTCCACCCCATGCATTGGGGTTCCACTCCAATCAACTCTATGAACGCGGATGTGGGGTTCGCAAACACAAAGAGTACATTGTCCCGACCTCCTTGAACCTGGCTCCCCAACCTGCAAACGCGGAGTAGAAATGAGGCTGCACCAGATATCAGCATTTGCATAGCATATAATTTCATAGAATGGACCCTCTGAATTTGTTCGAAACCCTGTGAACATAAATTAGACATGGAGCCTTACTAGAAAAAATGTTCCGGACTCAATAGAAATATCAAATTCGAGTCTCAAGCCTTCTTGGTATGGAACTCGATAAAACTCAAAGAAACTAGTTAAAACATAAAATATCCTAACTGTCCTCGAAAACTCTAAAAATTACAACCATACCATTTCTAGCATTTGTTTCACCACTAGTATGTTATAGTCTCCCGTGGGGCCCCATGGAAGTGTATTTTTTCACTTCCGTGGGGGCCCCACGGGAGACTATAACATACTACGAAACCACTAGAACAGTCGAAATATTGATTTGAGCTTTCGAACTCCGAATGTTGACCAAAGTCAAACTATGATCCAAAATCAACTAAAAATACAACTTTGGATCCAAAATCCTTGTTTTAACTCTAAATTCAATTTCATAAGTTCTCCTGGACCAAATTCTGCATTTCGGAGCTAAAGAAATCGTCATAATTGAACTTTGACACTCGAAACTCGAGATGACCACAAAATTCAAAATTTCTAACTTTAAGTTTTTAAAAACTCTTTCTTTAGCAAAACTCTAAATTTTTACAAGGTTTTCAAAATTTGACTTTTTGACTCAACCACAAATAAACCAAGGCAACTTTTGAGGAGAAAACAATAATTTTGTCATGAATATCACAAATGACCTTCGATGTCACAACTTGGACCTAGGGTCTAGGAGTGATATGGCGAATGGGAACCCAAAAGTCCCTAAACAAGCCTCAAAGTATCCAAATTCACATCTTCTATTCGGAAGAGTATTCAAATAGTAATCACATATTTCTAAGGGATGGGAAAACAGGACTCACTCTATGGCGATGTCATAAGGAAAGGGAGTAACATGAATTCACATAACAAATAACACATAAAGACTAAGGGGTGGGTAAGTATGACTCAATCTACGGGGGCGACTCGATACATAGGATCTTCCACATTTCAACATCAAAACATACATGCTTATCATAATTCTCATAATCAATCCATAACAGACATATCCAAAGGATAACCATAGCCATAGCCTCCGAATACAACACATAGCATATAGTTTTGACAAGAGTCTACAAGATGTCCAACAATGCCTCTAGTCAAAAGATGGGACGGGGGCCAAGCATGTCTTGGGATCACCCTCAAAGTAAATAACATAAACTAAACACCAGAGATAGAAGAATGAATGTTTGTCCTTAGAAGGTAGGACTCATCACAAAAAATGTCTCAAATCTGATTTAGCCATTAAATGGTGGATGAAAGTAGTCTCTGGTCCCTATATGGTTAGATTATGTAGGCAAAAGTATGCATTAGAGAATTTGAATGTACTAAGTATGTGGGAATGCAATGCATATGACTTACTAAACCTGCATTCAGTGTTAGATGGCAAGGGCACATAATATAGAAAGAGATATATAGCAAATAATGTGATATAATAAGATGCTATGAAATTTATGATGCATGAGATGCAAATGCTCATATATAGTGGGGATGTGGCCTCAACTGACATGAGTAAGACCAAGCAAGCTATTACTTGGAATCCCTATGAAAGCTCCTCATCGGTAAAGAGCTAGTCTACTTGCCAAAGGTAAATCATACTTCACCTTACGAGAACACATCTCATTTCGTATGAAGCAACCTTTCTTAAGGGAATACATCCCATTTTGGATAGAATTTCCACATAATATCATATCGCATCATGCTTCATCTTATGGGAACCCATCCCATTTCATATGATGCAACCTTCCTTATGGGAACACATCCCATTTTGAATAGGATTCTCATAACCTATGTTAGGCACATAGTTTAAGGAAAGAGAGGAAACCCTCAATCCATTGGTGCTAAGTCGTCATCCCACAAGAATACTTATAATATATGTAGTTTCAAAAGATGTAATAGTTATTACAAATCTATTCAATGCACATTTGGGCTCAAACGCCAAACACCATTCTTAATAATTCATATTTAGGCTCAAATGCCAAATCATAGTTCATAATTCATAATACTCATGCATAGGAATAGCTCATTCAAATATACAAAATAGTGGAAGCAACCAAAATGCTCAAAGAGCCATAATCAATAGACATATATGTGATCACATTCTTTTCATAACCAATATCTTATCCAAAATCATGTTTATAAACATAATTGAGATTAACTTACTTCACAACTTTCACAAAATTCATCGTTCATGAATGCATATACTATGGATGAGATGAGGATGGCATGGGTAATGTAGATTCAAACTAAATTCAACAATACATTATAAGATTCAAGTAAAAACATAAGTAAAATTCACATTTAAACCATAGTATAGACTATCCATAGATAAATCAAGCTTTGAAGGGGACATGCACATTCATATCTTCATAAATTCAATGTAAATAATCATAATAGGGTTTAAAATAACTTAAAATCATGATTAAAGTACAACCCACATATCAATTGAATTTAAATAATCATAATAATGGAAATCCATATTTAAAGTAAGCTTAAGTTAATGAAAAATTTCTTGAAAAGATTTGGGTCTCCTTGGTTGAAAGGAATCAAGGATCAAAACCCATATACCTTGACAAATGGAGAAGCTTCAAGAGAAATTTGGAGAAGAAATGAGATTTCATTGATTTCCAAGTTCCCATTCCACAAGAATTCTTAGAGGGAGGCTTGAAAGAGTTTGATTCTAGAGACTAAGGGTTAGTCTTGAATGAGGGGTTGAAATTAGTGTAAGAGAGGTTTAGAAATGTAAAGGGGGGGGGGTTAAAGGTCTTAAAAAGCCTTGGGGATAGGTAAAAATATCAAAAACACCTAAATAAAAAGCCCCGTTAAATTTTCCTCGGAACTTCTCACGGCCAACTTCATGGGTTGTGAAGCTCTTCATGGTCCGTGAAGGACCCCGTCTAGCCCAGATAGATTCTACAAAAAGGGCATAACTTCTTTCTTCGAAGTAGGAGTGAGATGAAACCAAATGTATTGAAAGCTAATTCAAAGAGCTTCAATTTGATAGGTCGTGGCTACTCAGTTCATTTTGTGCTAAGAGATATGACCATTTAAAGTTGACCTTCTATGGATACTTGCGAAAAACTTAGCCAACAGAATTCCTTTGAACTTGGTTTGATGTAGGAGACCCATGATGACCTTAAACAACATAAATAAGCTTCAATTGAGGGCTTGAAAGTGAACTTAGCTTGATCTTGAAGATTCTATACTTAGAAAAGTTTGACAAAATCACCCATACGGGCAGTCACACGAGCCATGTGAAGCCATACTGGTCGTGTACCCAACTGTGTCCCCCTTCTTAGAAATTTATCAGGATAAAGTTTCGAGATGGTGATTTAACACTTAGAAAAATTTCCTTCGAAAGGCATATGGGAGGTCACATGGGCCATGTCACTCCACATAGGTGGTGTACTTGGCCCCAAAATTATGGGATTTCAAGCCAAGGTCACCACATGGTCCGTGAAGTGTCACACAAATCGTGAGGGGTCCAAGTGTGGTGTGCCTTAGTTTGAAACACCACGTTTAAGGGTCAAACATCCTCTAAAGGCCAAGGGCCACTCCGTGGAGGCTCCACATGGGTCGTGTGATCTCACACAGACCATAAGGGCTCCTATGGAGGGTCACCTTGCCGGAACCAAATTTCCATGCTCTATTGAGGTTGTAGAAAGTCTGGGTCCTTACATAATCTCCTCCTTTGGAACATGCATCCTCGAATATGCTAGAACAAGGCTTCAAAGGCTTGACTTAGAACATGAAACATCCAAATACAAGGTACAATGCATAATTCATCATTTGAAAAAGTCTTTAAAACTCATATCAAAATGTATTCAAATCATTCAAAACATCATAAAAATCATTTTCGTGTACATGTATGCATGTCATGTCATGGAACTCAAGAGTGAAAGAATTAGGACCGTTGGGAATAGGAAGAACCTAATACCATGGCTTGAGTAGATTGGAAAGATAGATGTATCGCCGCGTCATACTTGACTTCATCTCCCACGTAGCACTTTCAACACATTGATCCTTGTTGTGAAGCCTCTTCACTTGTCCATCCAAGATCTCAACCGAAACTTTCTCTTAAGATAAGTTCTCCTCAACCTCAACACCTTCCAAGGACACAATAGTACAAGGATCACCAACCAACTTCCTCAACATAAACACGTGGGAAACTGAGTGTATAGAAGTTAAATCCAGAGGCATATCCAACCTATAAGATACATTCCCAATCCAGTCAAAAATCTCATAAGGACCTACATACCTAGGACTTAGCTTTCTCTTCTTCCCAAAATGCACTACACCCTTTACAGGTGAGACCTTTACAACTCCCCAATCCTCAATACAAAACTCAAGATCCCTCTTTCTAACATCCATATAAGACTTTTGATGACTTCGAACCATCTTCAACTTCTCCCTAATCAATTTCACTCTTTCCTTAGCCTCCAACACTAAATCTGGGCTTATAGAAGTTATTGTATCTAACTCAAATCACTCCACCGAAAGTCTAGACCTTCTACCATTAAAAGCATCAAACTGTGTTATACCAATACTAGCATGAAAGCTATTGTTGTAAGCAAACAATAAGCGGTAGATGGTCATTCCAATTAACCTTGAATTCCAATACATAAGACCTCGACATATCCTCCGAAGTTTGAATTGTCCTCTCAGCTTGCCCAACAGGTTGAGGATGACAAGCGATATGTATTTCAACGTCCCCTTAGGGCCAAGCCCCTTTTTTGAGATTATTTCCAACAATGAGAAGTAAGTTGGGTACCACAATCCAACACAATAAAAGTAGGCACACCATCCAGTGTAACCAATCCCAAATGACATATCTTAGCATTGTCTTCAACATTGAAGTAGTCTCAACCGATAAAAAGTGAGCTGACTTAGTCATCTAGTCAACAATAACGCAAATTCATTCAAATTGCTTTCGAGTCTGAGGCAAACCAACCACAAAGTCCATGTCGCCTCCTTCCACTTCTAAGTAGAAATTTCAATATCTGGAGTCAAACCACTGGGCTTTTGGTGTTCTACCTTCGCTTGTTGATAATTAGAGCATTTAGATACAACCTTGATTGTATCCTTCTGCACACCATATGACCATTATACTTCTCTAAAACCCAGTACCTCTTAGTAGATCCTGGGGGAATAGAATAATGAGAGTTATGGGCTTTACTCATGATTATCTCCTTAAGACCATCAATGTCGAAACGTACAATCAAACTTGGTACCGAATTACACCATCTCCCCTTGGGAGAAAACCTTTATCTTATTTCTGACAACCAACCTCTTCAACATAACTGATAATGGGTCTAAGTCCTACTTAGCCGTAACATTAACAACCACAAAAGATTCAGCCCAATTATGAACATGAATATCTCCATCATTAAAGCTGGCCAACCTAATACCCAATCAAGCCAAACAGTAAACATCCTTTGCCAACTCTTTCTTCCCTTCATCAACATGAGCCACACTTCCCTTAGATAGCCTACTAAGAGCATCAACTATGTTATTTGCCTTGCTGGGATGACATTATACACTCATGTCATAGTCCTTAAGGAGTTCTCACCATCTCTTTATCTCAAGTTAAGATCCCTTTGAGTGAATAGACATTGCAAGCTCTTATGGTCGGTGAAAACATCAACATGCACCCCATACAAATAGTGTCTTCAAATCTTCAGGGCACACACACCACCGTCACTAACTCAAGATTATAAGTTGGGTAATTATGCTCATGCACCTTCATTTTCCTTGACGCATAATCTATCAGCTTACCATGTTGCATAAGTACACAAGTTAACCCAATTTGAGAAGCATCACAATATGCCACCAACCCATCTGAGCCATCTAGTAAAGTCAAAAAAGGAGCCGATGTAAGCCAATCTTTCAAAGTTTAAAAATTCTTCTCACATTCATCCAACCACAAAAAACTTAACCTTCTTTTGAGTCAACTTGGTCAATGGAGATGCAATATATAGGAAACCTTTAACAAACCTTCTATAATAACTAGCCAAGTTAAGAAAACTCCGAATACACGAAGGAGCAAGCTTGTCAAACAATTCACATCCTTCACTAACTCCTTTTTGACCTCATCTATAGGATGAACTACAACATCTTTCTTACCTTGATTACATTACGAGCCCATAGTAATCTCCCTATCTGGTTGGGAGGGGTGGAGGTAGAAAATCTTAAGACATATTCGATGTTATGATAAGAATCATGAAAAAGTGAATCCTACATATATATGTGGTGCGCTTCACACCCTTGAATAAGACTCTACTTAATGCAGCATGTTGGACCTCTGAGGACCATTTATAAACCTATTGCTCTTTCCATCTCTGTCGTGACTTAGACCTAGGGTCTAGGAGTGACATGACGATTGAGAACCGGAGAGTCCCCAAAGAAGCCTCAAAGTATCCAAATTCACATCATCAGCTAGGAAGCGTATTCACATAGTAAACACATAGTTCTATGGGATGGGAAAGTAGGACTCACACTATGGGGATATTGTAGGGAAAGAGAGTAACATGAATTCACATAGTAAATAACATATAAAGACTAAGGGGCGGGTAAGTATAAATCACTCTACGGGGACAATTCGGGACGTAGGATCTTCCATACTTCCCATCAAAACAAATATACTTATCATAAATTCTCATAATCAATCCATAATAGCCATATCCAAACGATAACCATAAGCATTAACCTCGAAATACAACACATAACATATAGTTTTAACAAGAGTCTACAAGATGTCCAACAATGCTTCTAGTCATAAGATGGGACGGGGGCCAAGACATGTACCGGGCTCACATTCAAAGTAAATAACATAAAATAAACACCATAGGTAGAGTAGTGGTGGTTTGTCCTTGGAAGATAGGACTCACCACAACAAATGTCTTAAATCTAATTTAGCCATCAAACGGTGGATGAAAGTAGTCTCCGGTCCTTACATGGTTAGATCATGTAGGCAAAAGTATGTGTTAGTACATTTGAATGTACTAAGTATGCAGGAATGCAATGCATATGACTTACCAGAATTGCGTCCAATGTTACATGACAAGGGCATATAATATAAAAAGAGATATAGTAAAGAATATGATATAACAAGATGCTATGAAATTCCTGATGCATGAGATACAAATGCTCATATATAGTGGGGATGTGACCTCAACCAACATGAGTAAGACAAAGCGAGCTATTGAAATCCCGAAGAAGACACCTCACCGGTAAAGAGGTGGTCTACTTGCCAAAGGTAAACCATACTTCACCTTACAGGAACACATCCCATTTCGTATGAAGGAACCTTCCTTATGGGAACACATCCCATGTCGGATAGGATTTCCTTATAATATGATATCACATTATACTTCACCTTATGGGAACCCATCCTATTTTGTATGAAGCAACCTTCCTTACGGGAACACATCCCATTTTAGATAGGATTCTCATAACTTATGTTAGGAACATAGTTCAAAGAAAAAGAGGAAACCCTCAATCCATCATTGCTAAGTCATCATCCGACAAGAATACTTATAGTATACATAGTTTCAAAAGATGCAATAGTTATTATAAATCCATTCAATGCATATTTGGGCTCAAAAGCCAAAAACCATTCTTAATAATTCATTCTTAGGCTCAAATGCCAAATCATAGTTCATAATTCATAATACTCATGCAAAGGAATAGCTCATCCAAATATACAAAATAGTGCAAGTACCCAAAAGGCTCCAAGAGCCATATTCAATAGACTTATATGTGATCACATTCTTATCATAACCACTATCTCATTCAAAATCATGTATATAAACATAAGTGGTATTAACCCACTTCATAACTTTCATAAAATTCATTGTATATGAATGCATATGCTATGGATGAGATGAGGATGACATGGGTAATGTTGATTAAAACTAAATTCAATGATACATTATAAGATTCAAGTAAAAACATGAGCAAAATTCACATTTAAAGCATAGTATAGACTACCCATGCATAAATCAAACTTTGAAGGGGACATGCACATTCATATCTTCATAAATTCATTGTAAATAATCATAATAGGGCTCAAAGTAACTTATAATCATGATTAAAGCAGAGTCCACACATCAATTGAATTTAAATAATCATAATAATAAAACCCACATTTAAAGTAAGCTTAAGTTCATGAAAAATTGCTTGAAATGATTTGGGTCTCCTTGGTTGAAAGGAACCAAGGATCAAAACCCACAAACCTTGATAAAAGGAGAAGATTCAAGAGAAATTTGGAAAAGAAATGAGCTTTCCTTGATTTCCAAGTTCCCAATCCATTAAAATGCCCCACACTTGCCTTGGAATGCCCCCATAATCGTAATTTCCTTATATCTCAAATCGGAGATATTTAAACACCCCACCACGTAGCTCGGAAAGACCCTATGATCTATTTTTTAATATCTCAAAATCCATACAGAATTTTGCAAATTCGACTTCATATTCTTGATCAGAAAAAAAATTGCATGGGAAAATGAGTACCTATAAGGTGTACTTCATTTGTGCCAAGAAAATAATTTTTTGGCTAAACTTCGCAAAACCACAGTTGTAGACAACTAGTACACAATGCAAACTTGGCGCGGACCATTTCAAAAAATTCTGAAATTGCTCTTTTTTACAACAGGGCAATTGGCTAATAACCCTGTACCTATATATATGATAATCCCTCATTGTTAAGCCATTTTGAGCCCTAAAAACCAATAAAAAACCTCTCAAATTCCTCTTTAATATTCATCAAATTCTCCATCCATTCTCAAGGTTTTCAAGAACTCTTGTTGGAATTCAAGGCAATGAAGTCAAGCCCTAAGTCCTCCTCAAAATTCAAGTATCCTAATCTCTTTCCGGATCTAAGGATTTCATTCAAGCTTCAAGTCTCCATTTCAAATCTTCTTCAAGAAAATCTCCAAAG
>JAOTQR010077252.1:0-12323 GCA_025774065.1 Solanum ossicruentum | reverse complement strand
CTATTGATCAATTGAGTCCCAAACTTTTATATTTTAAACCCAATTAAAGACTTACGACTTCAAAATAAATTTTATCCACCAAATTCACTTAATTCCCTACTCCCGCACCTCAAACGGATTAAATTTAAGACATACTTCAATCCCAATAATTAATCCCAACTAATAATTAATCTTAAGAAATTTCGGGGTTTAACATGTACCTACAAGAAGGCTTGGTTTAATTTATGTATCTTAGACCTTGTCATACTTGGTTTATCAGATACAGCCCAGATCTGGTTAAGTCCATTATTGCTAGGTGGTTCTATGAATGGTGGAAAAACTTCGGAAGAAAGCAAGGCAACCTCCCTCAAAAATTCTTGTAGAAGTTCAATGAATTTAGAGTTAGTCAGGAGATCTCAACCTTGCCCGCACAAATTAAGATGTGCAAGTACTTCATCCAGAAAAGGATATCATATGTCATAAGCTGGGATTTCAGAGTCGTCGAATTTGAGCGGATCAGGTATTTATCCAAAGAGATAAAGGTCAAAGGTTGGGTTCCTAAACCCAAAGTAATAGACAAAGGAAAGTCCCCCATCAAGACGCACCAGTCCAAGGAAGATCTCAAGAAGAAGCAGAAGCAGGCCCTTTTGAACCTCGATAAACAGGACGATGCTGCCATCATGCAGCTCCTCGAAGAGTTTGATATGAAATCTGGGTGGCTACAAATAGAGGCCCTGATTTGGGGAATCGATATTGTGTACTTCACCTCAGGCTATAAGCCTAAGTTGAGGGTGGCCTTTGTTGTGGTAAAGTAATGAAAATGAGGTGGTTAGCAGGGAAATATAAAAAGAAATGAAAAGTCATGAGGTAGGTAAGGAAAATAAAAGAAAAGTGTCTTGGATTGAAGAAAATTGCAAAAAATGAAGTCAAAAATAAGGCATGGCTGAAAAAAGAGAATGAAGGCACTCCTGGAAAGCTTGAAGTTGGAGAATAAGGGTGGATTTAGAGAAAATGGTTAGGTCATGAAGGTAAAAGTGTGGGTAAACATGGTTTCAAGGATAGCTTTTAGTAACTACTTACCTAAAATGTCATACCAAAGCCCCATGAGCCTATGTGACAAGCCATTAAGTCCTAAAGTGATCCAAAGCCACATTGTCACCAATTCAAAAGTTGAGTATAGAGGCAAGCCTATGGTGTTAGTCATTTTGCATAAATTTCATTTGTGAGAGTGTGAATGCTTGCTCAGTACCTTAGTTCAAAATGTTTTTTGAGGAAGTAAGAGAGACTTCTTTTTTGTGAGGGCATTTGAGCTGCTTGATCAGCATATGACTAACTCATATGACTAACTCAGTGATTGCGAATGGTTGATGCTCTTTAGCTTATTATAGTTGGGTTGCTAGATATATCCTTGTATTTTTGTTTTGCTTAGTAGCTTTGCAATCTGGTTTTGAAAGCGAAAGTTGGGTACCTGAATTAGAGTAAATGATATATATGTCATGGGTATAGTTGCTACGTATCTCTCATTGTTTGCTTAGATTGAGTCGTCACTTAAGTACAAGCAACAGTTCTAAGTTGTGGGTGTTGATGTTCTGTCAAAATACAACATATTTGATGCCTGAAACAAGGGATTTTATGAGTTCTTGATGCGATTTTTTTGGTTTTTATGTGTTTTTGTGTTGTTATTGCAGAAAAGGTAGGTTGACATGATTTTAGGAGAAAATTGTAGATTCTTCTGAACTGCAGCACATACGAGCTCATCTACAAGTCGTAGCCCAAGCTACGAGTCATAGGGTTATCTCGTAGCTAAAATAGAGAGAAAAAATCAGAAATCTACAAAGTAGAGGTCAGCCTTAAGAGGTCACCCTATGAGTCATAGGTTTTACTATGACTCGTATAGGTCGACTCATAGTAAGAAACAAAAAGCAAAAATTTTGGACCAAAAACTAAAGGCCTAGACTACGAGAAGAGCATACGAGTCGTAGTTCATGCAACGTCTCATACTTGTGGATCATAACAGTAAAGTCCAAAATTCTAAGTTCCTGATACAAAAGCCCTATTACGACTTGTAGGTGACCTACGAGTCATACCTGTGAGATGTACCTGCTGCAAGCTGTCTTTTGTGTGTAATTTTTAGGGTTAAGTTTGTAAATACTATGTATACTTCATGTTAGGGTTTATTTTGAGCAGACATTCCAGACTTGAGACTCCAATATTCTCTCTAGAATGTTTTAAGGTTGTAGTGTAGATTCTTATTTTCGATTGAAAAACCCACTTTTGGGGATTGCAAATCTTACAATATAGTCATTCTCCATCTACCAAGCTTATGTTTTGCAACTTGTAGCATTATCTATCTTCATTGCTTTGGGTAAAATTCTCAACTATGTACTTTATTTGCATTTTTGTTGGTTTTTCTTTAACTATGAGTATCTACGAACCCACAACATGGGGTTTTGGGAACCATGGGTAGTTGACTTGAGATAACCTAGATTCATTTCTATGATTGGGGTTTTGCATGTATTGTTTATTTCCCTTCATTTTGATTGTTACTTGGTGGTGGCTAACACCAAACCCCGCTTACTATTATGGTCCTAACCAAGGTAGTGACGAATAGGAAAAAGGATGCAAATGACAGGATTCGAATGATATGTTCTCATCTAATCAACCAAACCTGACCAATGGGAGGTTGACTGGGACAATGGGTAATGGTTAGTTGGCACACCATGGTTGCCGACCACGCGTCATGGTGAAATTTGACGATCACTTTCATAAGAGGGCTAGAAGAATATAAGTTACCATCCAACATGCGAATTCCTAATAATAGTTATGTTGTCTAGGGTAATCGTATCAAAAAACCTTGGGGAACACAATTCCTAAGTTGTCCCTAAATTTGAGTGTTTCTTCGGATAGTAGCATAGTGTTTATTTTATTTTTGTTTTCAAATCAAACTACCACCACCCACCATTTGGAGATTTAATTCATTAATGCTCAAAATGATTAATAGTGAATTCTTTTAGTCAAGCCATATATTCCCTGTGGATTCGACCCTAACCTTCGGTTAGGTTACTTGCTGATATCGACCGCTTTCTTATTGGAGCGTGAACATCAACAAGGCTTGATTCCTCAACCATTCCAAGGGGTGTTCTACCTTGGATTCCAAGTACGAAGTTTGCTTGGTTTATGATGGTCATTTTTTACACATGCACTATGTTTCTATCTAAGCATGTTTTACTTCAAGCACTGATCATGCATACCATCTTTCTAATATACTATCTCTTGCTTACAATTATGCATTTTACCTATGTTTCCTATGTATTATTCCATTGCATCCTACATACATTATACATTCAAACGTACTAACATATACTCTATGCCTACATGATGTTACCATGTAGGAACCGGAGCTCCTCACGATTATCCTCATCCTCCCCGTGGTTAGTAATATCTCCTCAAAGCAAGTTTAGTGAGTCCTCAATTTCGGGGATGATATCTCTTGTTCTTATGCTATGTAAAGACTCTCATTATCTAATTGTATGTTTTTAACTATGAGAGTGAGCCCAAAAAGTTGTCTTCGCCCCCATTCCTATCTACGTATTAGGGGTGTTGTTGGAACCTTATTATATGTTAATGTTATGCTATTGGCTTGTTATGTTTCTATGGTATTGAGGATTTCCCTTGATCCTGTATTCCCTTTTTACTATCTCTTCTATTGTTATTTTATTGCTTCCGTGACCAAGGATCTGTAATGATATGGTAAGAGGCTTTCTTTGGGTCCCTTCAGGTTCCCCATTCATCGTGTCACGTCTAGGCCCTAGGCTTGGGTCATGAATTATGGCCCGTATGAATAAGTTCACTTTGGGTGTGTCTGATTTGGTGAAGATGGAATGCAAGGCTGCCATGCTCATTAAAGACATAGATATATCTAGCTCATGACATATTTCAAACAAGTGGAGAGTTAGAAGTTGCAAAAGATGAGATCAACGGAGTCCAAGAGGCTCGATATAATAGTGGGTTCTCCATGGTTAGTTTGGTGGTGGATGATTCCAACAAGGCCAAGGGTTTTCAAAGGGTGCTCCTCAAAGGTTTGACAAAGGAAAGGGGCCAACACTAAGGCTCAAGGTGATGTTGTGAAAGGGGTGTTATCCCTTATAGGTGTCCTAAGTGGGAGAGGAACCATGTTGGTAAATTCTCGGGAGGTTTTGGTGCATGCTTTGGTTGTGGAAAGATAGGACACAAAATTGTTGAGTGTCCTATTACAGTTAACAAGGGTAGGGAAGGGTGTCAAAAGGTCAAATGGTTCAAAAAGGGCGAGTGTAACAAAGTAGCAAAACTCAAGATGGTTTTCCAAGGGGGAATTGATTCTATGCTTTGTATCCTAGACAAGAAGTTGATGAATCTCCCAATGTGTTTACTAGTATGTTGAAAGTCTTTGACCTTAATGTACCTGCTTTGACTGACCTCAGTGTCAATATGCCTTTCGTTTTTCCTTATGTTTCCATAACTTTTGATGTATCTCTGATATTCTTGTTAAAACCTTATTTTGTTTATACTCCTATTGGTGAGTCAATCCTAGCCAAGAAAGTCTATAAAAGTTGTCCCAAGTTGGTCTTAAATAAATCATTTCCATGTGATATAGTTGAGATTGATATGATCGATTTTTAATGTCATTCTTGGTATGGATTGGTTGTATGCATTTGTTGGTTTGTAGGACCTGCAAGGTCACATTCGAAGTTCCTCATGAGCCCATCCTTGATTGGAAGGGAACCAATTTTGTGTTCAAAGGGAAGTTTGTCTCTTATATGAAGGTTATCAAAATAATCTCATCGTCTATATCATATTGTCTGAGTCATGGATGTTGAGTCTCATGTTCCTATTATCTATTTGATCCTTATCATAAATAAGTTCCCCGATGTCTTACCTAATGGCCAACCAGGTATTCCTCTTAAGAGGGAAATCAATTTTGATATCTGTAAATCTCTTGCCTGACACCCAACTTATTTCCATTCCTCCATATTGAATGGCCCTGGCATAATTGAAAGAATTGGTAGAACAATTGAAGGATTTGCTTGATAATGGATTCGTACGTCCTAGTATGTCACCATGGGATGCTCCCGTATTTTTGTAAGAAAGAAAGATGGTTCACTTCAAATGTGTGGATTATCGATAATTAAATAGAGTAGCCATCAAAAACAAGTATTCACTTCCCAGGATTGATGACCTCTTTTACCAATTGCAAGGTGCAAGCTACTTTTTTAAAATCAATCTTCGATCTAGGTTTCACCATTAGAGAATAAAGATAGATGACATTCCAAAGATAGCATTCAGAACTCGATATGATCATTTTGAATTCTTGGGTATGCCTTTTTGAATAAAAAATTGCTCCAACCACTTTTATCGATTTGATGAATAGGATATTCAAACCTTATTTGGATATACTTTTTGTGGTGCTCATAGCTGATATATTGGTCTACTCACAGGATATGAAAGAGCATGAATGAAACGCCCTATAAATATGCTTCAAAATGGCCATAATCGTAATTTTCGTATATCTCAAAATTTGTACGTGATATCGAAAATACGACTTCATATTCTCGATCAAGGGGGAAATATTGACTGAAAAATGGGTATAACCTGGATTTTAGAGGACCCATAGCAAAAAAATAATTTTTTTGCTAATTTTTGATTTTCAAAGAGCATTCGCTCCCTGGCCTCGACCCGCCAATGGCACAAATTAGTACAAAATCCTCCTTCGTATTTGGTTTGCATTGTGGACTAGAGACGGACTAGTACAACTTTTTCCTTAGTTTTCTTATGCTGCCAAGGACATTGGGGCCATAGCCCCATGCCCATTAAAATGTGAAATCCCACTAATTTGCTTTTCCAAATTATCTCTCACAAAACCCTCTTTCAAACCCCTCTAAGACTCTATGAATTCTCTCATTCGAATCTAAGGATCTCAAGCTCAACTTTGGAAATCAAGGATTCATTTCAAGATCTCTAAAACTACTTCAAGCTCAGCTCAAAGAACTCAAGATTTACGTTATGTAGGTTTCATCCATCGAGTCCCTTTCACCTATGGAGCCCAACCTTTCCTTTTTATGAAAATTGCATGTTTCAGGTTGTATTACCTATGTGTATCTTCTATTATAAATTATGAGCATAAATTATGATGGAATTTTATGAAATATTGATTGATTATGCATGACTAACTATTTCAAGATTATACCATGATTTGATTATAACTATTGAGACTACGCATGTTTTTAGCTATCAAGCTATGCTTTGTCATGAGCTTTTGTGATGGATTTCAAGGTACCCTAAGTGATGGTTTTAGTACATGATTGGTGGGTTGATTTGCATTAAATTTACTCATCTTATTTCACTCTTGAATTGCATGATTTTGAACAAGTGTCATGAACCCACCAAGTGTTTGATAAAATGACATGACAAGAATTTTCTAGTTATTGATGATCTATTACATAATTTAAAAGTCAAGTGACTTTATATTATTAAGGGATTTCAAACATTATTGAATTCATAAAAAGTATCTATGATGTTGCAAGTTTCAAGTTAAGCCCTATTTCAAGATTTCTACCTCTTGTGAACCATTCATGTTAAAGCAAGGGATCATGTATGATTGTTATCTACATTCATGTTCAAGTTAGGCTCACTATTAGGGATGTATGTTTATGAGCTACTCAATTCTTGTTTTCATGTCTCTTATAAGTCTTTCACGTTATGATTAAAGTATGATAATTTTAAGTATTCCATGGGATTTGACTTAGCACCGATTGAGACTTAAGATGGGGGCTCGACTCAAGGGGTCCTTATGTAAAGTCTTAGTCTCCAAACTTTGGTCCACCAGAGGATTATACACTATCTCTCTTATGGCTTTCTAGTGGATCCATCTAGTTATACCACACCTTGTCAAGTGGATGACATACCTTGATCACCTTGACGAGCGGTGACATGCCTCAAAGTATTTATTATATGGCTACCATGGCAAGCAGACCACGCCTTTTTGAAGGTGTGACATGCCTCGATCACCTTACTAATGCAGTGACATGCCATGGATTCCAAGTAGTAGCTCGCTTAGTCTATGTCAATTAAGGTCTCTTCCCATACATATATTATGTTCTATGCAAGTTGAATATTTTACAAGCATGTTTTATTACAAGCATTGATGATGCATGCCAAGTTGAGATTATATATATCCATTGTTTATGATTATGCGTCTTGAACATATTGGCTTACGTCTATGTTGCATTGCATCCCGCATACTGAATTTATTCAAACGTACTAACACATATTTTATGGCTACATGATATAAGCATGTAGGGACCGGAGCTCCTTTTGATCATCCCCCACATGGCTAATCGGTACTTCAGAGTTAAGCATTGGAGAGTCCTCAAGTCTAAGGACACTATCTACATAACTCTTGCTATAGTGAGACTTCTTTATGTTGAACACTTGTTATTATGAGGGTGAGCCCGAAAAGTGTCTCGGCCTCCGCTCCATTCCATGTTAGAGGTATTGTTGAAATTATGATGTACTTATGCTATGAGCTTGACTTTTTTATGTTTTTATGAATATCAAGATTTCCCTTAGTCCCACTTCCCTCTTTATTATATCTTCTTATTGTTTATTTTGCTTCTGCGACAAAGGATGTGTAATTGATATGCTAAAAGGCTAGTTTAGGGTCCCTTTGGGTCCCCATTTACCTTGTCATGACTAGGCCCTAGGCTTGGGTTGTGACAAACATGGTATCAGAGCACTAGGTTATTAATAGTCCTTGGAAATCCACTACACCGTGTCGATTAGAGTTTTATTCATGGTTGTAAAGTGCACCACAACTATGAATGGGAGGCTATGAGGCATTTTTAGGAAATATTTCACTTCTTCATGGTCTATATTGTGCATTAGGTGTAGCTATAAGTCTTTCCCCTAATGAATGCTCTTGTTTCCTTCTAGATTATGCAGATTCCAAGAGGAAGACTAAGGAGAATCCATACTCCCGAGGAGCAACTGGCCCCTTCCCTCCTCAAGCTTCTCAAGAAGGAGGGGTAGCCCAAGAAGTGTTCTGACATACTATCACAATGTTGGCCTGTGCTATGACCAACTAAATGAACCAAGGGGCCCAATCCCTTCATGCTCCTACTCAAGCCTCTAGGGTGAGGGATTTCACAAGAATGAACCCATCAAAGTTCTATTGATGAAAGCTGGAAGAGGATCCCCAAGAGTTCATCGATGTGGTGTATAAAGTGCTATCTATCATGAGGGTTAATTTGGAAGTCAGAGAAGAGTTAGTGGCCTACTATGCCCAAATTTAGTTCATCTAGTGGAAGTTGGAGAGGAGAGATGATGATGTTCTGACTTGGGAGGAGTTCAAAGCCACATCGCCCAATCGGTTCTTTCTAATCGAGCTAAGAAAAGCTAAAATGATGGAGTTTATGAACCTTAAGCAAGGTTGCATGAGTGTGAGGGAGTATTCCCTCAAGTTCAACAAGCTCTCAGAGTATGCTCCATAATTGATTATTGAACCCAGATCAATGATGAACAAATTTGTGCCAGGAGTGTCCGACTTGGTCAATGAGGAGTGTCGTATCGCCATGCTAGTAGGTGATATGTATTTGTCCTATCTCATGACATATGCCAAACAACTAGAGGGGGAAAATCTTAGAAAAAGAAGAAGTGGTGAGTCTAAGAGAGCTCATTTTGAAGGTAGTTTCCAAGGTTCCAAGGGTAGCTGGTTTCCTCAAGGCCGCAAGTTCTAAGGACAAGGGTCGTCCAATGTTCCTAATAAGAGATTTTCTAATAATAATCCAAGATACCAAGGTAGTGGTGGTGGAGTATCCAATCCTAAGTGCCAAAGATATGGTAGAAACCGGAGTGGCCCATGTTTTAGAAACTCTAATGCTTGCTATGGTTGTGGTGAAGTAGTTCACAAGGTTATTGATTTTCCTCATGCTCAAAACAATGTAGAGATGGTCGTCCACAAGGACAAGATGGTAATGCGGATCCAAGGGCAATGGGAGGCCAACAAGGGGGTGAGCCCAGAAATTGTCTTGGTCCCCGCTCCATTCCATGTTAGATGTGTTGCTCGATATTATGATGTACTTATGCTATGAGCTTGACTCTTTTATGCTTTTATGAATATCAAGATTTGCCTCAGTCCCACTTCCCTCTATATTGTCTCCTGTTATTGTTTATTTTGCTTCCACAATCAAGGATGTGTGGTTGATATGTTAAGAAGCTTGTTTGGGGTCCCTCGGGTTCCCATTTGTCATGTCATGTCCAAGGCCCTAGGCTTGGGTCGTGACAATGAAGGTCATTTTAAGATTGTGTTGCAAATGTTGAGAGATAGACAACTCTTTTCCAAGTTTAGCAAGTGTGAACTTTTGCTAAGAGAGGTAGCTTTTCTTGATCATATTATTTTAGGGGATGGCATTAGATTTGATCAAAGAAGACAGAAGCTATGCAAAATTACCCTAGACCATTGTCTCCACCGATAGTAGAAATTTGTTGGTTTGACGAGATCCTATAGAAGGTTTGTTGAAGGGTTTTCCTCCGTTGCCTCTTCCTTGACAAAGCTGACCCAAAAGAAGGAGAAATTCCAATGGTTTGATGAGTGTGAACAAAATTTCCAAATGTTGAATGATCGTCTTACTTTGGCTCCTATTTTGACATTTCCCGAAGGATCAAATGGTTTTGTTGTCTAGTATAATGCCTCACACATAGGCTTGGGTTTTATGTTGATGTAACATTGAAAGGTCGTCGCCTATGTCTCAAGGCAATTGAAGGTGCATGAAAAGAACTATCTGATGCATGATTTTGTGTTGTTGGTTATGGCGTTTTCCCAAAGATTTGGCGACACTATCTCAATGGGGTACACGTTGATGCATTCACCGACCACAAAAGTTTGCATTATGTGTTTAGCCAAAGGAATCTGAACCTAAGACAAAGAAGGTGGTTGGAACTTTTGAAAGATTATGGCATGACTTGATATATCACCTTGGCAAAGCTAACATTGTAGTTGATGCATTGAATAGAGTGTCTATGTGTAGTTTGACAAATGTTGAAGGTGGAAATAAATAAATGGTTAAAGAATTTTACCGCGCTGGCCTGTATGGGTATAAGGTTGAATAGCCTAGGTGATGGTGGTGAGTTACTACCTAATGCGGTGGAATCGTCTTTGATGGAAGAAATTAAACAGAAGCAAGACATGGATCCTACTTTAAGAGAATTGAAAAGGTTGGTAGTTGATAGAAAGGTAGAAGTCTTCTCACAAGGTGGAGATGGAATATTGCATTATAAAGGGAGATTTTGTGTACCCAATGTGGGTGGACTAAGGGAGAAGATACTTGATTAAGCTCATAATTTCAAGTATTTGATCCACCCAAGATCAACCAAGATGTGTAGAGATTTGAGTGAAGTGTATTGGTTGAACAACATGAAAAAAGACATAGCAAGATGTGTGATGAAATATGCAAATTGCCAACAAGTAAAGATGGAATATCAAAGATCTGGTTGTTTGACTAAAAATATTAAAATACTAACTTGGAAAAGGGAAATAGTAAATATGGATTTGATTATAGGGTTGACAAAGACTCAGTATGGGTAATTGTGGACAGATGACAAAAACAACCCACTTTTTGCAGGTAAAGACATCTTGTTATGCCGAAGATTATGACAGGGTTTACATCCAAGAGTTGGTTAAGTTCCACGGAGTACCGTTGTTCGTTATATTAGATAGAGGTGCTCAATTTACTTCTCATTTCAGAAGTCATTCCAAAAGGGCCTTGGTACGAAGGTGAAGATAAGTACTGCATTTCATCCTCAAATGGATGGATAAACCAAAAGGATAATACATGTCATGACCCAAGCCTAGGTCTTAGATGTGATCGGAGAATGGGAAACAAGAAGGAACCCCAAACAAGCCAAATATCATATCATTACCCATTCTTGATCGCAAAAGCAATATAAAGCAACATAAGAAACATGAACAAGGGGAATTGGGACAAAGGGAGAGAGTGAGAATTTAATATGTAAATAACATAGATGAGTCAAAGCTCATACATAATACATAGCTTGTTCAACAACACCACTAAATATAGATACTTAACAGGGGCCAAGACAAGGCAACCGGGCTCACCATCATAGTCATAAGTATACAATAAATGAAAAAAAGTCTTAACACATAAAATAAGAGAATAATCGCTGTCTCTGGAATGGAGGACTCACCAAAGATAAACTTGAACAATCCGTCTAGCCACGAGAAGAATCAATAGGAGCTCCGGTTCCTAATGATAACATCATGTAGGCATAGAGTATGAATTAGTATATTTGAATGTACTAAATTAGTAGCATCTAATGCAAATAGAAATAGGCATCATAATCAAAATGCATAATAATAATAAGCATTGAATAGCATGATAACAATATGACATGTATGAATGATATGTGAAGTAAATATGCTTACAATTCATTTCACTCATATAGATTATAATTCCTAAGTGTGTAAAGAGACCTCAACCGACATTATATAATATCAAGGGAGCTTCAACTCCGAACCCTAATGTCAACCCTACACCAGAAGAAAGGGAGAAGTTACTTGCCAAGGTAAACCTTTGTAACGACCCCAAAAAGTGCCCGAAAATGTGTCTCAGAAGTATCCGAAATTGTAATTTCCATATATCTAAAACTCCATTTGTTATTTTAAATTTCAAATTCATATTTTTTTAGTGGGTCAAATTGAGTAGGCAATGGGTCTAAGCTGAATTTTAAAGCAACTGTATCAAAATCTAAAAATTACAAAAAACACAATTTAGGAGGGTCAACTTTGAGGGGAATATCTCTTAGCACACAACGAAATGGGTGGCCTGTGACCTACCAAATTGAATCCCTTTGAATTAGCTTTCTAATGCACTTGGTTTTACTTCATTTTGAGTTTGGATGAAAGATTTATGCCCATTTTTGTCGAACTCATTTGTGTAAAAAATGCAAACTCTTGTGGGGTTTTCACATCGCCTCCGTGATGCCCCCTTATTGTTTTTGGTGCCTATTTTAATTTTATCAGTCCAAGACTTATAACTCTTATGCGTAAGGTTCCCACACTTGAAAATACATATACTTAGCCTTATTTCACCCTCATATCATCCTTAACATTCCCCAAGATCCTCTCAAACATTTGGACTCATATTTCACCCTAAATTCAAGTCCCAAACTCAAGACCAAAATATTAAGGATTTCATAAAGGATCTCATTCAAGCTTCTTCAATCTCTTTCAAGGGTTCTCCAAAGCTAAGGTATGTGGTGTTGAACCATTTGGTCCTTTCACCCATGGTGCC